>JAFVLL020040756.1:0-15499 GCA_021397915.2 Tor tambroides
CCCCTTTAAACCAAGTCGGTCTCACTAGGCCTGCCGTTTTGATTCTCTCGCAATGTGACGTCACACTGCATAGGGCCGGGCCACGGGGGTTGATTGACAGCTCTGCATTGCTATAGTTTCCGCCCTCAGCTGTTGTACGCTGTCCTCCATTTTCTCTGCGCTCAAGCAGCTGTAACAACAACGTCTTGCAAGCAGTCCCAATGCCCTGTGTTTGCATGCAAGAATGAACACAAGAGTCTTAATTTTCTCCCAACATCTGAGCTGCTGAGGACGCAGTGGATTACTTTCATTTCTCAAGGTAATGCGCCTCAAATTCTACCTTTATAGACGGTTTCATCGGGCGTACGCGCCTGGCCCCAAGTTAACTTCCGGTCTGTGTTTATTTATTGTCTGGCTAGTGGCGCAGGCTGAAAATGCAGTTAAAGTGATGAGTAATGAAGTTGGGCTCAGGTTGTTGTGCTGTGGGATGTGTTTCCCATACATTGATTTATTTGTGGCGACCCGCCATGACATCAAAACTGACCGATTTTCCAAAAGGCTTCGTTGAATAAACAAAAATAAAATAATTATTATTTTGAACATGAACACGTACTGCACGTTTAAAAATCAAAACGAGGGGTGGGTGTTTTTATATCACTGTATTTCTGAAGGAAGACTGTCTTTAGAAAATTTTCATTTCATCTTGCATGTTATATGCCTGATAAAGCAGCGTTTGTAAGCTCAGCGCTGCTTTGTGTACAGCCATTACTGGGGAAACCTCTATTTGTGACCCGTGCTGGCAAAATGAGTCGGAATGCGCACATTTTCAAAAATGAGTTCTTTTTATTTTGACATTCTCCATTAAAATACCTTCAAAATGATATATGACTTGTTGGAATCGGACAAAAAAAAATGCCGTTTGAAGGCAATAGAGGCAGCAGATCTGATTTCGAGAAAAATCGAGTTAAAGTTTGCAAAGCAAAATCACCAAGCAATGTTGCATATTTTCCTCCAGTTCTTTTCTTAATAATTACTATATTATTAATCACAATATAGCTATTTTTTTATTTTATCTTTGTTATTAAAAATAAGAACAAAGATGCAAATAAACAGTAGTTTAATCAAGAGCATGCGATTCCGTCTTTTCTTTTAATGTTTGATTAACATTGAGACAGATCTATATATTAAGATGTAATGTATGGATCTAATATAAATGTTACACATCAGATTTTCCCCCAACCATTAACTAAACATTCATGTAAGACATAACAGATTACGATTGTGTGAATCTCACCAATACATATTTCGCAATAATGTACTTTCGCACGCTCGCGGAAAGGCGCGTCTTATGCACGCGCTTTGCAAATGTCAGTCAGCGCGATCGTTTTGTTTTCATTATAATGCGTTTAAAAATCATATTTCATGGGTTTGGACTCATGTCATCGAGAATTTGATATGAATATTCACAAAGCTGGAATGCTGCGCTTTGCAACATTAGACCTACAACTTGTGGTGAGAAGCAGCAGCAGTCGTCCAGAAGTGAGCAGAGAAAAGGTACTCCTCTGTGAAAACATACAAATAAAGATCATTTTAGAGGTTTAATTACTATTTAGAGCATTGGGATCGCTAGAAGAGGGTTTAATGAACTCATTTTTGTGAAAACCTCAAATTAGACCAAAACTGACATTTTTCACTTCTTTTGCCTGTTGCTCAAAATTAGTCCGTATGCATTCCGACTCATTTTGCCAGCACTGGTCACATTTCTCCTGCTAGCAGAGAATGAATTTGCATTTTCAATAAACCCGTCTGATTTATGCAGCAAACATATTTTACTTATCAAAAAATAATCTACTCTAGAGGGACTTGGCTGTTGTTATTGATTCTATTTGGATGTCTACCGGAAGTTAAGTTAGGGCCACAAAAGCGCGCATGCGCAGTAACGTTTATGTTGTTGCCGTTGAAAGAGTCTATAAAATGGATAGTTCCGGTCCTTGATTCTGATTGGTCGAGCCACATTCAAAGCTGTTGAAAATTACTCTACAAACATACACCTTTGTTTACATCTGTGTTGTTGTTGCAACAACCGTTTCTGAGGAACTACATTGTTTGGCGAAAGCATGTTTTTACTAATACCATTACATTTAATTTGCTTTTATTTTGTGAAACCTTGCTATTTTATGGAATAACCGTTTTATAAAAGCAATAAGCCCCGTGAAGCCGTGGTTTACAGTGAATTTAGCCGTTATAAATTCACTGTAAACCACGGCTTCTTGTGGCTTATTGCTTTAAAATACATGTATCACTCCAGACTCCTTTGTGAATGTCGTTATAGTGCTTAGCGTTTTAACCGTATTTGTGTGCGTACATTAAGTATTTTTTTTAATTGATCAGCGCCACGTTTGTGAGATTGGTTCGCTCTGTTCGTAGCGCAAGATTCGTTCAGTAGCGCGGCTCAGTCCGTTGATCCACGGCGATGACAGGTCAGTGCGGCGAAAGCTCTGTAACATTGCGCAGTTTCGTCCCACTTTCAGTGCATTTGGCTGCTCATATGTACGGCTAAACACCAGTTCTCTCGTTCTCAGTTATGTTGCTTTTCCCGGCTGTTTATTGCTGTAGATATGCAGTGCAGAGAGACGTATACGCAACACCCTCTTCCGGAGATGAGGCGGGAATATGCAGCTCATTTGCATTTAAACCGATACACTCCAAAACAGCTCCAGCTGTTATAATAAATAATCTGTTGGGTATTTTGGGCTGAAACTTCACAAACACATTCTGGGGACACCCAAGACCAATATTACATCTTGTAAAAAGGGGGATAATAGATGAATCAGAGATTTAACAATCAAGTGTATGTAAACTTTTGAATGGGGTCATTTTTATAAATTCAACTATTATTTTCTCTTGTGGACTATATGTAAATGTCTTTTATGTGAAATATCTTATTCAGGTCAGTACTAAATAAAAAAAATAACATGAATTTTTTTATGATCCCTCTTAATTTGGTAAAATCATTTGCATTTTGCAGATTCCGCAAGGTGTATGTAAACTTTTGACCTCAACTGTAAGTGACATTGTTCAACTCATTTCCTCTTGCTCTAAAATCTTAACTTCCTGTTCTCACTTTGCTCTCAGTAGCATTTGTTGCAGACTGCCTTACTGTCACCATAACTCTAGTCTAGACAAAAATGTCTAGACTTTTGGCATTCTTCACACAGACATTTAAGTACAACATTTTTCAGAATCATGCAGACAACAGTGACGATGCCCATTTTAGTCCTACACTTTCACCGACAAATGTAGAAAAAAGTCAGTTGAATATGATGGGACACTTACCATCTCCCTGACTTCTTTGGTGAGCTGAAACGTGTCAGGTGTTTTTGGTTTGATGTTTGTGGCTCTTTGCTCCTTAGTAATAACATTTGTCAGCAACTGGAACTCCACACGATCATACAGCAGCAGAGTCACATTGGTGTCCGCCTTTCCAAAGGGCAATTTAATGGGATCCTTAGAGATGATGGTCCTGATGCAGCCAGGATTAGCATCCTTGATGTTGTCCTTATGAGATACATATAGAAAGAGATTTTAGGATTTAACTTAGTACAACTCTATACAACACAGACTTGTCAAGATGTTTTAAAATTTGTATTAAAGGATTGAGGTTTTTTTTTTTTTTTTTTTTTACAGTCAACGCTGGACAGATTTAATACATTTTCCAACTTCCAAGCCTGACTTCTGACTATTTGGCATTTGCTCAATTAGAAAGGAAGGGTGGTGCTCCAATTGATCGGTACCGATCATTATCGGCCGATAATCACGTTGGGATGTTTGATCGGCGGTCTCTAAAAATGCCGATCTCAAAAAAAACGATCTCTAGCTGATGCCGTGAGAGGTTTGGCATGACATGCAGCAGCACCGTCTCAGTCTCTGTCTGGCGCGGGTGAAATAATTATAAAGCTTAAGGTGAGGTACAATTCATATTTATTCATTAAATAACATATAAAGTAATCTGAGACTTTCTGTGAGACACCATTTCATAAACAGCCTGTGTGAATCACCGCGCGTGCTCTCTCTTCTCTCTCCAAATGCGCAAAATCACATCGCGTCTGCACTATAAGCGAGCTGTACGCTGCATAGTTGACACAGGAATTGTCACTTGCACAATAGAGGCAGTGTTGCATCGTTACTAAAGTTTATAAATTGCTTTTCTTGTTAATTCTTGCCAGTGTTTAAACCATTCATAAACCTCTCTTGGAGACCGTGCGCTCATGCACTCGCAGCGCACATACATAATGCCAGGTTCACATTACTCCGTTTGCAGTGCGCATGGTGCGTATTTTTCTGCGCTCATGTTAACGGATCAGAGCGTTAACACTGCACACAGCTGCGGTCCGGCAGTACGTTCAGGAGCGGTGCGTCTGCAGCAGTGCAGAGATCGTTTCCGCACCGAGTCTATCTTTGCTGTACTGCACGCACTGAATTAAAGTGACAGCGCATTGTTTGCGGTAAATATGAACATGGATTGACACGAAAATGTAGTAATTACACTATAAATGCATATCATTAAAGTCTACTGTGTTTCAGAGTCATCACGTGTGGCTTTTTGGCTAGGTTTAAAGGAAAAGAGCACTTTTAGATAAGGCAATAATAGATGGCAGTCATAGAGGTTTGGAAAGCAAAGTTCTTTATAAACCGCAGGATTGCTTGTAATAAAGATTTAAATGGAAAGAAAATTCAGTAGAGCTGACTGTTTCTGCCAGTCATAAGTTAATTTAGAATGTTTGTGATAACAAGTAGTTTAAATGTTTTGCCACTTGCTCGATCAACTTAATATATAAATCTAGAAGTAGCCTAAATGCAAAAGTAAAAAGCATTGAATAAATGTTGTGTTTGTGGTAAACAGATGGATCAATAGTGGAGTCCTGTGTGAAATCAGGCTTGTGCTGTGTAAGCTTTTCTGCAACAATTGCACAATTTAAAAAAAAAAAAATGCACTGGATGATCAAACATTTAGGTGAGATAAATGTATATTTTTGAAAAATGTCTAAAAAATGCCCCCCTCCACCCCTCAAATTAAAAAAATCCTCTCTCACAAGAGTCACCTAAGAGGGGAATTCCCCCCATTTTCAAAAATGAAATTCAGGCACTGAATAAATGTCTAAAAATACTGATTGGAGTATCACTATAAATAATTCTACATGATAAAAAGAAGGCTTTAAAAAGATCGGTATCGGTGATCGGATCGGCAGATACTGCTTTCTGTGATCGGCCTCAAAAATCCTGATCGGAGCACC
Organism: Tor tambroides; assembly: GCA_021397915.2. Classification (NCBI taxonomy): domain Eukaryota; kingdom Metazoa; phylum Chordata; class Actinopteri; order Cypriniformes; family Cyprinidae; genus Tor; species Tor tambroides. Next base: position 5,274 of record JAFVLL020040756.1, read on the forward strand.
CCTAGTGGTGAGGTTGACAGAGCAAACTGCAGAATCATAATGCAACAAAGCCAGAGTACAGCAGCAATGGCACATTCATAGGACATTTCCTTGATTGCTGAAGTATTCTAGGTTTCTGTGAATGTGATGGTATTAAGTTAAGTATGGTGTATATGTCATCATGGACAGATATGAGTTACAAATTACATGGAAAAACTAGCGTCTCTAATTATTTATCCAGCATTCAGACTAACTAGAAACAGGCTGAAACTGAAAACCAAAACACAAATGATAAATTAAAACTAGTGAAATTTCCAAAACTATAACAACCCTGGTGTTTACATGACCATCTCATACAAGTCACTATCTGGCCCTGACGAAGCTCCGGGGGATGTTGCTTAAGAAATTAAACCCTCCTCCAGACATTCTCATTCCTTTCATATCTAACTCGCCAAGGCCAGCAGTCGCCCCTGTACACGCACATGCACAAAGAGGAAAAAAACCTGTCTGTTCAGCACATTTATGAATACATTGTTAAAACAGATTGTACGAAAGGTGATGGCAGTTAGTGAGTAATGCCTGAATGTGTGAATTGATGAATGTATCTGTAAACGTAATATTGTCCCTGTAGTGTGGAAGATTTTTTATGCATCAGAATATGAATTAATCAAGTATTATCAATGTGAATATAGTCATGTATTTAACTATGTCCTGAAATATGATGAGCTGCCATTAAGAGAAAACATGTGATGATCTTGTGCTGACATGATGAAGTGAGTCTTTGTGTTGCCATCACATGAGGAGATATAGAATAGGGTCAAAAGTTGATAAACAACAGTGGCCTGTATGATATGTACTGATCCTGCCATGTAGTGGAGCAAAAGGAAACCTGTGTAGAAGAGTGTGTCTCTCAGCTTCATTATGTCTGAAAATAAAGTCTGTCTTCTGGCATCAAAGCCTCTAGAGTTCTAGAGTGATTTCTCACTGAGGAGGCGGCTCAGTTCGCACTCACTGTTTCTGCTTATACACACACACACACACACCGAACTCCTTCAAATGCTCAGCACTCTAACCCTTCCTCCCCTTTGAGATCTTTTATTTCTATTCTCAGTACACAAGTAGTTTAATATTGAATAGTGAAATTAATAACCCGTATCAAATGGCTTGACAAGTGCAGTTTTCTTTCCTACATTAACTGGAAGTCGAGGCGGGACATACTGGCTCTATTAAACATTTTATTAGATTCATCTAGATCTTTACCATGAATTAAAAGTGAATGGTGACACTTAGATATAATGGATGGATAACTTGCATTTCTTAAGTGGACAAAAAGTACTTAAGTGAGAGTTTTACTCACATCAGGAAGGACTGTGAGAACTACACCTTCATACATCGTACTGTCAATGTCTTCTGTTCCTCCTGGTACCACTTTCACGTCAACCGCACATTCTTTTCCCTGATGTTACAAGCAGTTAGGGTACAAAATTAGAATATTTTCTAATCAATATGCAAAATGCTTCATCAAATGAATTCTAGGATTTTTCCAAGAACACTTACCAGATTTTTCACTGCTGTGAAATGCACTTTAACTCCAGGCACCAGGTGAGCTCGGGATCCAAAAAATGCATCAAATACAAAAGAAAATTTCTTCAAATCCTCCCGTTCAATGTAACCACAATTATTCTGAGGGGAAATCAAAAACAGTGCTATAACATTTGAATACTCAAAAACTTTTGAGATTTTCAAGCAGGAAAAGTTCACTCACTCATTTAAAAACAAATTGAAGCACAAGAACACTTTTAAATGGTCAATCATAAGTCTGAAAATAATAAGTTAAAATTAATATAGTTTCGGCTTCTGATTGGTCAGTAAAATCAAAATACATACTCACATTCTTAGGTAAATTATATATTGTTGCTTTCATTATGCACAATGATATTCAAACTAAAGCTGAACCACCCAGATCTTAGTCAGGTTAGTGCCACATTTAATTTTTGACCGGAATGAAAAAACAAGGGAAAAAAAAAAAACCCCACTCAAAAACTTTTACCGTTATCCACCTTTTTCTTCCCGTAAGAGCGGGCGCAGCCATTTGTAAATTTTATGGGTCTAGCTTCTGGTCTCATTTGCGTCCAGCTATTTTTAGCTGTATAAAAGAGTTTGTTTTGCTGCTTGATATTGAAAATTGGAGTCTCTTACCATATTATTGTAATGTATTATCTTAATTATGAACACACTGGTTTGTAGTGCGAACAGTTTTACAGTTTACTGCACGTTGTTATTCTTCTCGTTATTTCCCTAAAGCGGTGAATGAACCGGAAGTCTCACCCATAGGCTTACTTCCGCGATGAAGAATAAGGTGGATATAGTTCACGCCACTGTAAAGACATTAAGTCTATCTTCGTGTTTATCCACGTAAAATTCAATATGGCATCAAATCTAGGTCTATTATTTATTATTAATAAAATAAACAATATTATAAATACTTACACCAATAAATGAAATTACTCCCAATGAGCGTCCACGAGGAGGGCTGAAAAAAACAACATACAAGTTTACTTCAACAATCTCTACTTACTCAAAACCACTACTGATGATTTCCAGCAGAGAAGTTATGATTTTCTCTCCAGAACACACAGACCAAACAAGGTGGAAATTTTTTTAAAAATAAATAAATATGATTATGAAATTACTTTGCAAAAATATTCTTGAACGTTGATATCTTTGATGCCATCGATTTAGGAGGTTCAGTCTTAGTCTCCATCAGAGCCGGCTGATCTTTTTTCTGCGGAGGTTGAGGTGGACAGGCAGGAGGAGGCCCACTCTGAAATATAAAGCACACCAGACATGGCATTGCAGATCTACCACCCATGACAGACTTATACAGCAGCAATCATTTAGTATGAAATGAAACACAAGGGTGAACTCACAGTGGCACTGAACGCCTCAGCTCCTCTCTCTCCAAACGCATGATTGCCCTTATTTAAATGACACAAAAAAATATGCTTAAACTATATTAAGCTATTTTTAAATCTTTGTACTATGAGCCTTCATAGCAGTTTATCATATCCAGCTCTAGCAATCATAATGGGCCTAAAAGCACATGAAATATTAGTGGGAAGTCCCAGTCTTCTCCAAATAAACAGAGAAAACACTGTAACTGCTGTCTGTCAGTTTCCATTGCGGGTTATTAGATTATTAACGTGCATGTAGATTCAAAGACAATAAATGACTAAGCAACAAAGTTCTGAAGCAATGAAAGTACCAAAGATTTGTCTTGAATGTGTGTCATCGTTTAGGGCAGAGGTGAAATCAGTATAGTAGGCCTTTATGCTAAACAATGGTTTGCAGTTGCACATAGAGATTAAAAGACAGAAAAAGACAGAAAAAGTCACACATTTACATATAAAATCAAAGTCTAGCATGCTTTGTAATGTACCAGTATAAACCTTGATCAATCAAATATCACACTGCTGGCTAATTTCATATATAAAAACTACTTCTATAATTAAAAAAAATAATAATAATACTTTTACACTCTCTAATGCAGCCTGATTATATTTTCTCCTTCACCATTAGTCCATATGACTTTTTATAAAACTAATATAAAGTCATTCAGTAGCTTTGTGGGAAGAAACCAAATTAATTTGGGGTTTTTTCATCACGCAAAAGACTTGAAATATTGCAAAAGAGTGATATGGATATGGGCTTTTTTTGTTAAAGCAGTGTTGCTGTTGTAAAGTTATACAACAATAATAAAACAGTGTGTTGACATAAAAAGGTAAATGTACTTTTGGTACTTAAGTACTTTTAAAAGCAAGCACTTCTGTACTTTTACTTAAGTAAAAATCAGTCTTTACAATTTTCATTTATATTGGAGAAATACTTGACCAGCAGTATCTGTACTTTCACTCATGGAGTTGAGTACTTTGTCCACCTCTGAACAGGACCAGTCTCACTGTCGATTCACTATGAATGTTGTTGTTGTTATGTTTTTATACATGAATTCATTAATTACATATTTTGTTTGTTTAGTATTTTATATAATATACAGTTATGGTGTTTTAATAATTATTATTAATTGCATTTTATCGCATTGTGCCTCTGGGTCGCATTAAAAAGTCTGTGTAAAACACCCCCTTTACAAGAACTGTTACATTTATTTATGATATACATGATTTGTTGACATTTGCGATAATCAGCCATCTGCAACTGTTGAGTCAACAAGAACTGCATTGCTTTTTTCCAAATATTTCACAAAGCGAAACGTTAAGGAACTGGAATCCAAGAATAGAATTCCATCCCAAATCAAAACACTTGTCTTAAGTTATTTCGAAGTGATTTACCCAGTGGCTTACTAGGCTGCTCACCAACACATTTCGAGGAAAAAACAAGTACTTACATGTGGGTCCATTTGTGGCATGTAATGAGGTTCTCTTGGACCATACTGCTCCATTTGGTCGAATACAGGGTTCATCCTGTGGAAACCTGGCCCACCTTCAAACTCATGCGGGTGGAAGCTCGGAGGTCTTCCCCGAAACTCGGGCGGGCAGAAGTCTTGAGGTCTACCATCAAACTCGGGCGGGCAGAAGTCTGGAGGTCTACCATCAAACTCGGGCGGGCAGAAGTCTTGAGGTCCGTCACAAAACTCCGGAGAACGGAAACGCGGTCCAAATTCAAGCTCTGGGCGGTAAAAGCGCGGTGCTGGCGGTCTGTTCCCAAACTCTGGATGATGGAAACGTGGATCAGGTCCACCAAAACGCGGGCGAAATTCATGTCTGTCGGGAAAATCCATCGGGTGATAAGGCTCGCCGCCCATCATGAATCCCTGCGGTTCATGCATAAACCCTCTATCTCCTTCCATGTCGTCCATCATCATCATTCTGGGGGGCTGCGGTCCGAAATCGCGATGGGGCGCAGGAAACCTCTGTCCAGGTGGGCCCACCGGGCGAACGGGAGCAGGACCGCGAAAGCCGCCTTGAGGGGGAGGAGGTCTGGGTTGAGGAGGCGCTGTGGGACGCATGCCTGGTCCTGGAGGCTGAACTGCTCCCTTTGCTTTCTTGCGGTTTTTTCCCATTTCCCAACAGTTTGCGGTTACTGGTCAGTAAAGTGCAGCAGCCACAAGTTGCTCAGTGAACAGCTAGCGGCCCAGACCAGCCGTGTCAAGACCACGTTTATTTGCGCGCATAACCATGCAGATCTAGTATCGTTGACATGAAGGCAAACAATAAAATGATAAAAATTATTGTAATACAGTTGAGTTGAGTTGTGAGGCACTCACTGGACGCAAACTAACGCTTAAATGCAAAGGTCCACTGCACGAACCTACTTTAGCACGAGTAACAAGCATTAAAGCGAGCCAAATGGCCAACGGATGTGACGCAATAGATTCAAAATAAGAGTGCACAAAAAGTAGCATGAATTACTGGTGCCTGTTTTGTATGTAATGTTGTTTACTATGTTCTTTTAGTGGCATAAAATATTTAAAAAAAAATATTTTAGAGAAAATAGATATGATTATACACTAATAGATAATTCACTGTAAGGTACAATAAAATTGATACATTTAAGCTTTTAATAAGGCAGAGTGACAGCTGTAATTAGAATGAATACAAAATACTTCTCCAAAATACGTATTATTACCATAAAAGAAAAAAAGTATTAGCCCATATACATACTTTAATATACAGTGCCTTGCAGAAGTATTCAAACCCCTTCATTTTTTTTACGTTTTGTTGCAGCCTTACGTTAAACTGCTTTAAATTATTTTTTTTTTCCCACAACAATCTACACTCCAAACACCATAATGATAAATCAAATAACAGGTTTTTAACATCTTTGCAAATTTATTATACATAAAAAAACTTAAATGATTCCATTGCATAAGTATTCAAACCCTTATCTGGGACAGTTGAAATTTAGCTCATGAGCATTCATATTGCTTGTAGATGTTACTACACTTTGAGTGAAGTTAACCTGTGTCAAATTCAATTGAATGGGTATGATTTGGAATAGCACACACATCTTAATAAAAGGTCTAACTGCTGAAAATGCATATCAGAGCAAAAAACAAGCCCTGAGGTCAAAAGAACTGCCTGTAGAGCTCTGAAACAGGTTTGCGTCAAACCACACATCTGGGGAAGAGTTCAGAAACAACTAGGACTCTTCCTAGAGCTGGGGCCTGTACCATGAAGCCGGATTAGCTGGCTAGCCAGGTAAGTTTCAGTTTAGTTTGCGCCAACTCTGGGTTTTAGGTACCATGAAAATGGTTTGGCTTTTAGCAGTGTTCATCGCCATAGTAACGTACGCTCCACAGCTAACCTGCTCCGGGGCAGGTTATGTTCTTATTAGAGATCCAAACCAAATTTAATTAATCAGCCTAAGCAAAATGACACGTCTGACGCAATGAAGCCACTCCTCCAGTTTGTCTTACTCCAAATTAAAGGACGCTTACATAGTCAAACATTTTAAAGATAAAATCATCTGATTTTTAGAGATTACTATTTTTTTTATAATTATTTTATATTATTTATAATTATTATACCCTTTAATCCATTACACAAGCCAGCTATTTAATAGTAATTATTAGTTTTTTATTTAAAATCAATGTAAACATATAGATAATATAGACAATAATGCAATATAAATAAGTTTTAATAATCAATAGCTGTAAACACGACTACATATGAGCTTAGATTAAGTGTTTTTATGAATTCTATAAATATTATCAAACTCTATAAACTAACTTTACAACTTATATGGTAAGATGTTTTCTTTAAGTTTTCCTCTTTCATTGATAGATCGTTTCATCTTGCTGTGTAAATGTGTTTAAATTCTTCATATTGTTCAATCTTTTAATCTTAGTAGTAAATTGCACTGACTTTCTCACAAGAAGTGAATCACAGTTTCATGTTATGCATTTATTGCTCATTACTGATGTCACACATTCATGTGCACATGCGCCATTAACTCAGGATCAAGCCTGAGTTGACAGAGAAAGTTGATGATCAGCTTCATGGTACCAACAAAGCCGGATTGGACTGGTTTGGTTTTGTCAACTCAAAACTAATCCTGTAACCCTGAGTTTGTTCAGCCACCATCATGGTACAGGCCCCTGGCCTCCTGGCCAAACTGAGCAACTGATGGAGAAGGGCCTTGTCTAGACTGGTGACCAAGAAGCTGATGGTCACTCTAGTTGAGCTCCATGATCATATATGCAGATGGGAGAAACCTACAGAAGAACAAACATCACCGCAACACTCCACCGATCTGGGCTTTATGTCAGTGTGGCCAAACTCAATCTTCTCCTCAGTGAAGACACACAAAAACCCACTTGGAAATTGCAAAAAAGCACCTAAAAGGACCGTCAGACTCTGAGAAACAAGATTCTCTGGTCTGATGTATCTCAATTCTAAGCATCATGTTTGAAGGAAACCAGCTCTGCTCATCACCTGCAGAGTACCATCCAAAAAGTAAAGTGTGCTGGTAGCAGCCTCATGCTGTGGGGCTGTTTTTCAGCGGCAGGGACTGAGGGACTCCTCAGAGTAGAAGACAAGCTCAGTGCACCAAAATATAGAGATATCCTTCATGAAAACCCAGTCCAGAGCATTCAGAACCTCAGACTGGGCAGAAGGCTCACCTTCCAACAGGACAATGACCCTAAGCACACAGCAAGAGTGGCTTATAGACAACTCTGTGAATGTCCTTGAGTGGCCCAGCCACAGCCTGGGCTTGAACCCAATCAAATATTTCTGGAGAAACCTGAAAATGTGCATCTGCCCCCATCCAGAGGTGAACAGGTAAGGTGAAGAATGGCAGATAATTGCCAAATGCTGATGAGCAAAGCTTGTCGCATCAAACAAAAAAAGACTTGAGGCTATAAAGGTGCTTCAGCTAAGTACTGAGTTAAGGGTTTGAATACTTATGCAACATACTTATTTCAGATTTTTTATAAATTTACAAAGTTGTGACAGTTCTGTTTTTGCTTTGCCATTATGGTGTATGGAGTGTAGATTGATGTGGAAAAAAAAATTAATTTAATGCAGTTTAACATAAACATAACAAAACGTGAAAAAAATGAAGGGGTTTGAATACTTCTGCACTGTATATACCATGCTACTCAGTTGTTAGTGTTGTAGAAAGTCTTCACTCTTTTCCAAACAATCTCTCTAGTCTGGAAGTACCAGATGCCAAAATTCAGAACGTCTAACAATCATACTTGAACTCACACTTTTATACAGTTCTTAATCAATGATCTAACTGATCTAACACCCTCCACAGTTAATTCATTAATTTTGTAGCTTGTTTTATTTCTAATCGCTTTTTTTATGTTTTGAATAAAATAAGACTAAAAATATGCTTTTATAGGATTAAAGAGTATATATAAGTGTAATATCTTTATGCATTAGAGAGGAGATTGGTACATGTTTAAACATTGAGTAAATAGTGAACTTTCCTAATCTTACTGATTCTGGAATCTGAGAGTTTAATGGCCTGACCTATTTGATTTGATTCAATAATCAATATTGTGGGAGCTCAGGTCAAACTGTATTTATTTCTTATTCAGTAACAAATATGAGTTTCAACATCAAAATGTAGTCATTTTATCTATACAGGAAAATATGAACACTGCCCATTCTTTTTTCCTCTGCTTATTAGAAATGACGTCTCTACAGGCCTGTGAAGTGAAATACTGTTGTAGGCTAAAAAATGTCCAAAATTTCCAGTTTCTCCACAAAAGAATGAATTCATATGAGGTTATTAGGGGTGTGTATATAGTCTGGGGCATGGCCTATAAGAATTGATCTGCTTATTAAATTTTAAGGTCTGCAGGTATTGGTGATTTGTTTTGTATATATATATATATATATATATATATGTTTTATATTTTTTATTATTATATTCACTGACCCCTGCTGGCATGATCAGAGGCCTTAATGATTGGTGTTGGATTCATTCATGTCTCTCCAGACTCACCCATGATGAAGCCGTTCCTGTAGTTCACTCTTTGAGAGTTTTTGTTAATATTTTAATGTAACAAAATACTGAAACAAGTAGCGTAAATATTAAATCAAGTTAATATACTCTTTGAGGAGCTGCTTGTAAATGTGTGTTTTTTTTTAACTGCAATAAATCTTGTTCTATTTTGAATCCACAGGGCCTTTATCTCAGGTAGAGTTCATTAAGAGCCACACCCTTCTAATTTGAGGCCAGTATAAATCAAGATCAGGTGAGTAGTTTGGTGTAACTGTGGAGGTGAGGTTTCTTTTAGAAAGGTTACTAACATTAGGAGATAAGGTTGGCTTGAAAGTGTCTTTTGTATTTCCAGGGTTTAAAGGCTCTGAATTAATTCCTGCTTGCTGTGATACTTGAGTAAAATGGTGAGCTTGTTGATGGTCATTTCCACTGGATTATTAGTACTGCTAGTTCAGCATTTCACTGCAGTTGTGACTTGGTGTGTGCTTGTTTTGTCTCGGTCAAACCAGAGGGAGTGTATTTCCATACATATTGGTCAAGCAGGTATCCAGATGGGCAACTCCTGCTGGGAGCTGTATTGTTTAGAGCATGGCTTTCAGCCGGATGGCACCATTGTTGGTGACGGCAGCTCACTGGCTGACTCCTCTTTTGGCACTTTCTTCAGTGAAACTGGTGCTGGGAAGTATGTTCCTCGTGCAGTTTTCATTGATCTGGAGCCGACAGTTGTTGGTAAGAACAACTGAACACCATTCAGGCTACTTTTATTAAAGAATCTTGTCCCTGTACTTCCAGTGTAGCTTTATATTTTATTTCTCTTGTTTGAACTGCAGATGAGATCCGTAATGGGCATTATCGACAGCTGTACCACCCTGAGCAGCTCATCAGTGGCAAGGAGGATGCTGCCAATAATTACGCTCGTGGTCACTATACCATCGGTAAAGAGATTGTAGACTCTGTCCTTGACCGGATGCGCAAAATGGTGAGGTTGCACTCTTTAAAGTGAAATTCTTTATTGCCATCTACAGTTCAGTGAAGAAGCTTTAATCCTGGGCTTCTCAACTCTGGCCCTCGAGGTCCATTTTCCTGCAGATTTTAGCTCCAACCCTAACCAAATATACCTGAACAAGCTAATGAAAGTCTTCAGGATCACTAGAAAGTTTCAGGCAGGTGAGTCTGATCAAGGTTGGAGACAAACTCTGCAGGAAAATGGACCTCTAGGGCCAGATTTGAGAACCTCTGCTTTTGTTTTTTTTTTTTTTTTTTTTTTTTTT
>JAFVLL020040757.1:0-11691 GCA_021397915.2 Tor tambroides
CATTATATGCTTTAACATTAAGATTTGTACTCATAGAAATTACTAAAGTAGTCAAACCTGTTCATTAGAAGGGGGCGACCCAATACTTTTGGCTTGCTCAGTTGGGGACACTTAATTTCTAGCGATTTATCGTCAATTTGATTTCACAGATACTATTTAAACTAAACTGAGCTAGACAGTGACATCTCTGAATTCAATAATGAAATGCCTTTAACTGAAAATTTAATGTTTAATCTTATTATTATACATTACTGACACTCTGTCCTCCAATTTGATACTGTTAAGTGCTTTGACACAATAATGTATTGTTAAAAGCGCTATATAAATAAACGTGACTTGACTTGACTTGACTTTTGGCAATATAGTGTATATCCTTTTTCCTCAAATAAAAATTCAATCTTTCAATATTTGTCTATGAATGAAGTTAAAATTTTAAGAACAAAATATTTGAAATTTCCAGTTGCACCAAAATTCCACTTTAAAATTCTTAATGGAATATTTAAGATGTCGATTTGGTCTTGATGTTAACAACTGTTCCTTTTGTGATGATCAAACTGAAAGTACAGAACATCTTTTCTATGATTGTAAATTTGCTTGTGCCGTTTGGGAAGATTCGCACTGGTTATTTCCTAAATTTGAAGATTTACCTGTTTTAACGAAGGAAAATGTATTATTTGGTTTATTGCTGAAAGATGAAACACATGAATTAGCAATTAACACAATTGTTATTCTTGGGAAGTTCTTTTTGCATAAGAACAGGTTTCTGAAAATTCTTTCAAATTTCTACATATTTTGCCTGCCCTGTTCCTTACCCTAAAACACGAATCGTAAAACTATAAATAACATATCAAGTAACATATCAACATAACAATAACAAGTTTTTGACATTAAGATTTAATGTTCAAACACATGCCAAGTATACAATACTGATACAGCATTAAACAATTTCAGTTTAATTTGTCTTTTCAGATTGTGGCTCACAGCTGGATGAAACCAAAAACAGGACTATTTTTGGAAGGAAGATAAATATTTTAAAACATCACTTGTCCTCCATTCCTATAGCCTAATAAGACATTTTTTTAAAATTTTGTTATTCATTTGTTTGTCTATGCACATGTTGCCATAATTTGATCTCAGTGTGTAATGGAATTTGTTTAACTTATAAACCATAATTCTGGCCTGATTTGTCAACACACGTTTCATTGTAACATACTGTAATAATGAAGCTGTTCACCATATCACTATGCAACACCCACAGATATTTGTGCCTAATAAAATAGTTTATATAGCTTAATTATAATGTTTATTATGTGGTATCCCTTTTATAAAAGCAATAAGACCTTGCTGTATCGTGAATATAATCACTCCACTGCTGGTCGTGTCTAACACCCTTTAGTTGTCACTCATAACGTATTGCGCTGTTGTTGTATTGTTACCTAATATAAATTTGAATTAAGTAAAAGCAATACTTAAATATATAAATCATCAAAACAAATGGTTGTGTCCTTGCTATCTTTAGGACCCAGGGGAACTCGAGCGCATCCATATAAAGACCGCAGATGAGGAGAAAGCAAGTGCATTATAGCGCTTGGACATCAACAGTCTCGACGCGTCTTTTCGCTTTATAACTAGTCTTACCGCAGCAGTATTAAAACGGCAGGCAAAAATGCAGTATAATCGACATCGTGTGCGCATGAAAGGTTTTTGCTGGTGATTTTTTCTCCCCCACTCTTGATAGATGACTTCTCGAAACGGGGACAAAAACTGGACACTGGACTTTTTATTTATTACTCTGCTCCAAAAATAAAATTGCATGACTCAAACGTTTCTCCAGTCACTGAGGTTATTCGTTGTTCAGATGAACATTAACTGACTGCTATACCAGCTCACCTTGGAAGGTAAGTTACCAGTCTGATCACGAACTTGTACAGCAAATGAATGATTGCACCAAGATGACATCAGTGCATCACAGCCTTTCTGAAGCCTGGCAACAGAAACCTTTCTCGTGGTCTGTTTGTCTCAGTTCACCCTTGATCTCATTCTTGCACTGGTGCATTTTACGCACAGGACCATAAAGCAGAGCTCACTTGATGCGCAGGTTGATTGATTGATGATTGTAATGGTGAAGGATCATACTAATTAAATAATTAATCTTGCATTGATGTGGTCAGTATTGTTGGTTTTATGACAAGCTGCTTTTCCTCAGCCAGATTTGACTCCATGAACCGCTCTAGGACGCAGGGCTGTTTTTGTTTGCTTTGATTTTTCAGAATCGACTTGTATTGCAAAACCTTTCGGATTCATGTTTTGGTTTGAGAACTTGATATATTTTAGTTTTGAAATGAGCTTTAATTGGGCATTTGAGAGAAAATAAGAGTTCGAATTACACCTAACTAATATTTAAAAAAAACGCTAGTGAATCACGTAATAAATCAAATGTTCTGTTACAGAAAAAAACTCGCTTTGAAATATAAGGAGAGGGGGTGCTTTTAATGCCACTATTAATAATAATACTGGTGTACTGAATAATCACGGCCTATTGCAATGTGCTGTTATTCAACAACGGCATTGCTACAGTGAAAGTTTTTATACAGGTTCCCTGAACAATTAATTAATATTGTGTACTGTAACTTACGTTTCAGATAAAATTTGGCAAGCAAGTTCATACATTTCTTCTTTGCTTTACTTGTCAGTACACAATGCACAGACTAAACACCGGTCTGGATCAGCGCACAGGGTGGAGCGGAGCGGCAGAGCTTTCCTTCCCCTTCCGCTCAAAGCGTTAGTGATGACTGGGGTGGAAATCCTCTTCGGGTTTTCTATGTCCCAGGTGAAAATATTAGGGCTGTTCGCTTCTAACTTTTTTCAGTCGACTCCGGTGCCTGGTTTCAGAGTCGATTCAATTTCTGATTTTGTTTTCTTTTTCTTTTTCTTGTTCGATTTTATTTTATTTATTTATTTATTTTTAAGGATTTATGGAATATGTTCGCCATCCAAAACCTCGGAATCAAGGAATCAATTGCCGCAGGTCTGTTTTGTTAGTTAGTGAGAGAAAACTCCGACGCTTCGACTTTCAAAAATCTGTCATTTTCTTATGTACGATTTGAGATTACCCACATCGGCCGATAATTGCGCCAGTTTAGTAGTCATTACACCTCATATCTATTCCAAAGTCTACTAACAAGACTTTTTAAATTTATTTTGTGAATTTTGAGTAAAAGAGTGATCATTTAAATTGGACAGTTTTGTGTAGTTGACCACCTCTTAGAGGCTAATAATAACAGACTAGCATGGTCTGTTTGGTTTATGTATTTGATACAGTTTTGTAAACAAATGGAGGTTTTTCTATGGCCAATGCATGTCTATAATACGGTGACCCAGTAGTGCTCAACACAACAAACTCTTCACAACACAACGAAATCTCCACAACAAAAACAAGCCATAACACAACAAAATCTCCGCAACACAACAAAAACAAGCCATAACACAGCAAAATCTCCACAACACAACAAAAACTAGCCGCAACACAACAAAATCTCCACAACACAATGGAAAAAAGCCATAACACAACGAAATCTCCACAACACAACAAAAACAAGCCATAACACAACGAAATTAGCACAACACAACGAAAACAAGCCAATACACAACAGAAACAAGCCATAACACAACAAAATATCCACAACACAAAGGGAACAAGCCATAACACAACAGAAACAAGCCACAACACAATGAAATCTCCACAACACAACAAAAACAAGCCATAACACAACAAAATATCCACAACACAACAGAAACAAGCCACAACAAAACAATATTAGCACAACACAATGGAAACAAGCCACAACACAGCGAAATTAGTCCTATGGGGTTGTATTGTGGTTATTTCGTTGTGTTGTGCACTACTGGCTGGGCCTCTGTACTATAAAGCAGGGTGGCTGTTATAGTATACATAATATATACTATAATAGTAAAAACAAATGAATTGAAAATAAATATTTACACAACATTTACTCAAAAACAGAACATAAATAGTTTATGATCCATTGACAAAGCTGTCAATTTGGATCTGACAAGTGTGGAGATAAACACTTCAATTAATTAGGCCTAACCCAGTGCCGATAATCTGAAAACAGCTAAAAATCACTGAATTAAATGGCCTGGCCAATATGTAGGTGCAATGCTAGTGTTTAATGTTATATTCATGGAGTCTTTAATGTAGTATTGATGTTTTCACTCCAGCCCTGTTAAACTGATATATGTTTCCTTGGAGGGTATCCAGCGCTCTTTAGGGAATCTAATCCTTTTCACAGATGCTTTTACCCTTAAAGGACTGATTTAAATTGTGATATCTGATTCACTCATATTCAGACATCTGATTTGTTAAAGCTGTAGATGAATTTAGATGAATCTGTCCTTTGATTTTGAAGAAAACTAAAAACTGAGGGCCGATGTGCTGCGATCAGGTACATTAGAGTTCCTGCTCTTCGGTCGCACTGAAGCATCTTGGTGTGATAGATTTTCTGTGCTCGTGGCAGCAGACTCTAAATCAGATTATAGGATGCTGCGCACCCATTAGGTGCCCCCAGCGTCGGGCACAGCTTCTATTCGGCACACTGCTGAACTTAGCAGAAAAGAAAGTTTGTGTATTCGGCATCCTGGCCGCAGGGTTTTGGATAATGCGCTGGTGCAGAGTCTGAGATCAATGGCCTATACATGCATTAAATAAGAGCAACCGACAGTCGCACGGTTGGGAAACAACAATTCAAGGGTCTTTTGAGAGTTTGGAGGAAAAAACAAATGCAGTTGGTACTGAAGACTACATGATTTTCTGACAGCTTGAGAACAAATAAAAATTTTGTGTTCAAATTAAATTTGTGTTCATCTGAAAAAATTTATTGTAAAAAGAGTAAATCAATAAAATTAAATTCAGATTAATAACAGTTTCTTCTAATAATCTGATGTTTCATGACAGCTAAGCACATTTTAACCCAAAATTGTTATTACTGTCATGCATGTGGAGTTTTTATTTTAATTCCTTTAATAGTCAGTATTCTCAATAGTTGAACTTTAAAGTAGATTTAAACCTCTTTTTAGGGTGATAATGTCTCAGTCCACATCAAATTCACACTGGTGATTCAGGAACTTAATCAAATGTATTATTAATTTATTATATTATTATTAATAATAATAATCATAAACTATTTTTATAATTTTTTATTCTAGTTACAAAAATGATGACGGATATATAATACAATTGTGTTGTAAAATAAAAAGTAACATTTATTAATAATTACAGTATACAACATGTATTATAATAATACTTTTTGATTTTACACTATAATTTATAATATTTATGCAATAAATTCTTCACTTTTTGTTACTTTAAAAAGATATTTAAATCTTATTTAACCCATATCAAGTAGTTTACGTAGTATAAATTAATGTGTTTACTTAGGATGATTCAGTGATATTAAATAATATTTTTGACTTGAATAAATGCAGTTAATTTAGGTTTTTCAGTGTAAATACATAAACTGCAGCCATTGCTAATCACACTAAGCTGTGTGTCGCTTATTGTGCCACCCCATTTATTTATTTTAATTTTATATTGGATATAATTAATTATTAGCTTTTCATCAACTGGTGAAACCCATGCAATTCCCTCA
Organism: Tor tambroides; assembly: GCA_021397915.2. Lineage (NCBI taxonomy): Eukaryota > Metazoa > Chordata > Actinopteri > Cypriniformes > Cyprinidae > Tor > Tor tambroides. The sequence goes on from JAFVLL020040757.1 coordinate 5,670, forward strand.
CGAACTCCGTTTGGTCACACTGGTGTAAATGACTGTACTTAATTTTTTTAATACACATATGACAGTAATGAGAGTTCATTTTTTTATGGTACAGAATTTTTTTATGGTACTAAAAATTGGAGGATACACAAAACATAAATTGTCCTGTATGAATATACTTTTGAGCAAAATATAATTTTTAATTTCTTTCTCTTGAATTTGTGGTAAAATATGACTACGACAAGCTCTTCACAGCTTTTGTGACATACATCCATTCACCAACATATTTCTTCCACTGCTTTCATTAAACTCTGACATTTGTTGATGTGTGACATCAAATTCTCCCATCACAGTTTTATAACCAGACTGATGTGATTCTTGCAGGAAAGGGGAGTGATACTTCAACCTCATGCCTCCACAAAGCCATTCATGAGGCGAGCTTTCCTCCACAGCAACAGACCAGCATGGAGAAAGGAGTCCGAACACGAATAGAAACAGGAGCGGCAGATGAGAGAGACCCTCTTTCTCAAGGGAAGACCCCATTAGCGGGGAGTGCTGACTTGGGACATGAATGTTGCAAACGTAATGGTTTGATCAGTACCCACAACCTAATGGTGGAGACTAAAGAAGGACTGATGTCAGTCTATTCTGCCCCACAGTACCAGGGTCATGTGGTGTCCAAGGACATAAATGGGACACCGGATGGTCGAGGACCCCCACAGTTGCTGAACCCCAGCGCCCTGCCCCAGGCCATAGACCCTTACTACAGACCCAATCTCCTCCTGTATCCTGAGAGCATGCTGAGAGCGTGGGGAGAGGGGGGAGACTGCTGCGAGACCACCTTCATTGAGGAAATGACCCCCGCCTCGTCCGGCTCCGCCGTCGCCAAAGACGGGATCCTGTTCACTGACAGAAAGCTGCTGGATCTCTCTATGGAAGACGCCAAGATTCAGACGCTCTCCTATGATGTAGATGACGATGATGATGAATTTCAAGAACTCGAGGTGAGGGATTGTGTAGTAATACAGTTTTAAATATAGTTCATCCAAATGCACTTCAGACAAAAAGGACACAAAAAGTTAAAGTCAGTGGTAGGGCTGCATGATCTGAGTGGGGAAAGTAATCATGATTTTTCTGATAAAATTGTGATTCCAATTTAAAATTCTAAAAAAAAATTAATTAATAAAATCAGTAGAGATGCACCAATCGACCGGCCAGGGACCAGAATTGGCCGGTTTTCCGCATGTTCTGTCCGGACCGGTGACCGGTGTTGTGCCAAATTCTGCACCTCTGCCAGATTATGCACCCCTTCGTTGAAGTCGCTGCCTGATTGCCTAATCCATAGACTGTATAAAAGATGGATGACGCGTCTCCACTTCCTTCCAATATAGGAAAGCAAAGCATCTCAGTATGGCCGTTGCCATCTTGAGAAAATGACGTCATTTGGAGCCCGAGTCTGCACAGTAGAGATTTGTTTGGAGCCAGAGACTGTGCAGTAGAGATTTGTTTGGAGCCAGAGTCTGTGCAGTAGAGATTCGTTTGGAGCCAGAGTCTGTGCAGTAGAGATTCGTTTGGAGCCCGAGTCTGTGCATTAGAGATTCGTTTGGAGCCCGAGTCTGTGCAGTAGAGATTCGTTTGGAGCCAGAGACTGTGCATTAGAGATTCGTTTGGAGCCAGAGTCTGTGCATTAGAGATTCGTTTGGAGCCCGAGTCTGTGCAGTAGAGATTCGTTTGGAGCCAGAGACTGCGCAATAGAGATTCGTTTGGAGCCAGAGTCTGTGCATTAGAGATTCGTTTGGAGCCAGAGTCTGCGCAGTAGAGATTCGTTTGGAGCCAGAGACTGTGCATTAGAGATTCGTTTGGAGCCAGAGTCTGTGCATTAGAGATTCGTTTGGAGCCAGAGACTGTGCATTAGAGATTCGTTTGGAGCCAGAGTCTGTGCAGTAGAGATTCGTTTGGAGCCAGAGACTGCGCAATAGAGATTCGTTTGGAGCCAGAGTCTGTGCATTAGAGATTCGTTTGGAGCCAGAGTCTGCGCAGTAGAGATTCGTTTGGAGCCAGAGACTGTGCAGTAGAGATTCGTTTGGAGCCAGAGACTGCGCAATAGAGATTCGTTTGGAGCCAGAGTCTGTGCATTAGAGATTCGTTTGGAGCCAGAGTCTGCGCAGTAGAGATTCGTTTGGAGCCAGAGTCTGTGCAGTAGAGATTCGTTTGGAGCCAGAGTCTGTGCAGTAGAGATTCGTTTGGAGCCAGAGTCTGCGCCGTAGAGATTCGTTTGGAGCCCGAGTCTGCGCAGTAGTGTTGTGAGGTGGAGCCGTGGAATCAAACTCCTGCAGACCCAATTAACCATAACGACACGCCCCGTTTTTATAGCATCAAATTACTAGCTAAAATGAAACTTATCACAAAAACGAACAATTGAACATATATCAGAGTGATAACAACTACCTTAAATGACCAAAACCAGATTTCGGAAAATTATATTGGAAGTGTAATTTATTTTTTTATTTTCACTCAAGTCCCATTCGTTTACATGGAGAGGGCGGGGTTTATGACCTGTACTGCAGCCAGCCACCAGGGGGTGATCAAAGAGCCCGCAGCTTCACTTTTCCAGACACATGAGGCACACCCGGCCTAATACCAATCCCACCCCTATTCCTAACCCCTCCCCCACACCGACTCCTAAACCTACCAATACTAGGGGGAGCATAATCTGGCAGGGTGCAGAATTCGGCACCACACCGGCCGGTCAGTCTACCGATTTCGAGCCGGTCTGTTTTGACGTCACAATTACGGCGACTGATAATTTATGTCGTGGCAGATGGGTTTCGCAGCCTGAGTGGGTGTGAGAGAGAGACTCGTGCAGAAAACAAAACAAATGAGCGCAACAGCACTCACAGAAACTTTGCACGACCAAAATGTTTCAACACGATTGCAATGTGATTTTATACAATAGTAGTTCAATGAACAAGAAGTTAAAATTAAGTGACTTACATTTTAGACACAATATTGACTGTTTTTGCTCAATTTCGCTGACGAAAATAGTTCCAATCAAAGCCACAGCAGAACTGTTTTGTGTCTCCGAGCAACACGGCGGTGTTTCGTTACTGAATGACTCCACGTTTTTGAACGAATCAAGTGAGTCAATGATTCAGTAACCCATTCATAAAGACAGGAGTCACTTGCCTCGTTTCTGAATAAATCAGCCGTTTGAACGAATCTGTTGAATGAAGGACTAAATGACTCATTCATTCAAACAGTCGCCACCTACTGGTTTGGTTTCATATTTAAAACTGTCATTGCATTTTTCCCAACATTTCTTTTGTATGTTTAAAAATATTGAAAACATTAATTTTATAAAATTATTTTTGCATTCAAAATTTTGCAGCGTAAATGCATTTATAGCACCTCAGCTTCACCAATCAGTCTGTAAATACATCTAATGTCACTTCAGATGCAGCTTCTGTGTTTACTGCAGTGGAAAGATGGAGCTTGTTGATACTGATTTCATTTGAATGGTAACAGGCCTACGGTTTCTTATTATTCTAACTGAAGTAATTAAAAACAATCTAAGAATCTGATGTGAAAGATGACACATTTAATAAGGTTAGTGAAAAAAAAAAACAATTTAAGAAACATAGTGGGAAATAACATCTGTATTGTTATATACAGCAAATCCTTTTCAGTTAATTGTTATTTCTACCTCTTTTGTTGTTTAAGTGAGAGAACATTTGTAACTTTGTCCAGATTGGGGGAACTGTAATGTTTAATAATTTTTTACATATTAATTTACATAATAATTTTTTTTGCATTAAAAAAGGATAGATTTTTGTTTGTATATGCTGTCAGTTATAGTTTTTAGAAAGAAAATTGGAATCAGCAAAAATCGGTATCGGCAGGTCACACTTACAAAAAAATCAGAAATTGGAATCGGCCAAGAAAATTTGCAATCGGTGCATCTCTAAAAATCAGCGTTTGTGGTTATATATCAATGTGATTATAATGGTTATTATTATTGATATTTTTATTATGATTATTTTTGTTACTAAATAAAAATATTAAACAAAATAAAAAATATTATTGTGGTAGTATTTCATAGTAAAATAAAAAAAAAATCAAGTATTTAGGAAAAATAATAAAATAATAGTTATTATATTATGTAAAAAGAAATATTAAACAAAATAAGAAATATTGCTATTCAAGTATTTTATTGTAAAATAAAAAATCAAGTATTTAAGAAAAATAATAATATAATAATTATTATTTTATTTTAAGTACATATAAAATATTGAAAAACTATTGTAATGTTTCTATGTAAAATAAAAAATCAAGTATTTAAGAAAGATAATATAATTTAATTTTAAATACAGATAAAATATTAAATAAAAATTACTATTGTAATATTTCACTGTAAAATAAAAAAAAATCAAGTATTTAAGAAAACTAATAAAATAATAGCAGTTATTTTATTTTATGTACAAATAAAATATTAAACAAAATAAGAAATATTGCTATTAAAATGTTTATTGTAAAATAAAAAATCAAGTATTTAAAAAAATACAATAATTATTTTATTTCAAGTACATATAAAATATTGAAAAACTATTGTAACATTTCACTGTAAAATACAAAACCAAGTACTTTAGAAAAGGAACTATTGTGATATTATGATTGTGATATTTCACTGTAAAACAATCCAGTATTTAAGAAAAATAATATTTTACAGTTATAATACTAATTTATCTTAATTTATTTGTCTTAAATTTAATTTGTCTTAATTTACTTTCAGACATTAAAACAAGCTTTAATTTTGGTTAAAAAAAACAGCAAGCCCTTAAAGCTTCTCTTTTGTTGACAACATTCAGTTTGCAAGCTCTTCTCATTGCCAGTTCAGGAAGATGATTGGTGCATGGTTGTGTTTCCAAATGCATGCTAAAACAAACCAAACTCAGAGCACATGCAGAAATAAATTAGAGTGTGTTGCAGCATTTACAATGAACTGATAAATCTTGCAAGGCAGATAATGAGTAGTTTTAAAAAAAAAAAAAAAGGTGAGAGAGATTGATGCACAGACTTTGAACATTCAGTGTGCATTACTAGAAGTACTGCGAACACGTAATCATATACGTCACTTTTTTGCATGCGCGCCCTTACTTGTAAACCGGACCAATGCTGTCTATGCAGGCAGCTCACTAAGTTTTGGAACAGAGCCAGCTGGATTTTCAGTCTTTTCAAATGATATATGCATCACACAAATGATTTGTTTAGAGGTAATTCTTACCAATGTAAACCATACTGTTATCCAGTGCTATAAGGAAAATGTGAGCTCCGTCTCTGCCCCTAATTTAACAGCACCCTGTCATATGGTGCTGCTGATCTGAGCGAGCATGTGTCTGGAGCTCTTGCCAGATGACTGGGAGAGAGAGTGGGTGATCAGAAGGCTGTAGAGAGTGTAAAGAGAGCTGGTCTGGACAGCCAATTTCCTGCTGCTGCCCGCCTGTTTGCACCACCTGTTCTGAGTCCGATATGCAGCTTCACAGAGTCTTGTGCGAGCGGCCACTGCAGAGCACAGAGAAACATGCAGATGTGCTGCAGCCTGTGTCGCATCGAGTTCACTTTGATTTAAAATACATGACCCCCCAAAAAGCCTTATCTGATTATGCAGTGAAATTAAAATTTGGTGTTAGGTTTTACATATTACAAATAATGTCTTTTTTTACATTTACATTTACATTTAGTCATTTTGCAGACGCTTTTATCCAAAGCGACTTACAATTGGGGAATACATAAAGCAATTCATCCTAAAGAGGCAGACAGACACAGGAAATGCTCACAATACCAAGTTTCAGGCATTGTTCCAAATAATTACAAGCTAGAAAGGGAAGGAATAAATAAAGAGAAAGTTTTTTTTTCAAATAGTGTCGAAAGAGATGAGTTTTCAGCTGTCACTTGAAAGTTGTCAGGGAATCAGCATTCCGGATTGGGGTGGGAAGATCATTCCACCAGCCAGGAACAGTGAACGAGAATGATCTGGAAAGTGATT
>JAFVLL020040760.1:0-27072 GCA_021397915.2 Tor tambroides
AGGGGTGGAGGTAGAGAGAGTATGTGTGTGTGTTGTTTACTGAGTGGGGAAAGCAGTGGTGAGATGAGTGTGTGCAATCAGGTGTGTGGATCTTCTGCTGCAGGAAGGAAACTGCTGGGTACAGTTTTGTGTGATTGTGTGTTAATGTGTGTGAACATGTAGATGTTTATTGACTATGTTTTAATGTATTTCAGGTGGGTCACTATGCTCAGTGTCTCTGCTCAATATTCAAAATGCCCAGATTAGCAGGCGGCTGTGCGTAGCATTGGAAATTGGAAATGCAGTGTAAGCCTATTTATCAACACAATATTTTGTGATGTAGACTTTTATGCAGCAACATAAAATATTGGACTACTCGCTTATTGTTTGAAAAAAGACATGTATCGGTAAAGTTTTACATGCAGTTTTACAAACACCTTCTATTCATGTCTGATTGAATCCAGGTGATTTAAGCAGTTTAAAGCTACTGTTCACTTTGGGATTTGCTTCCTTTCTGTGTAAATAATTCATTGTTTAAAAGTAAATGTTCGCCTTCTCATTTAAATTAGATTCTGGAGAAATATTTTATAAATTGTGGCCGTTATAAAAGGATGTGGTTTGTGTGAAATGGGCCTAACTATTATAGCTGTCCTGTACTTCGTTTTAGAGCATTGTTTTAGTGCATTATTTTGCTGTACTAAAAGCCGTTTTCCTCTTATGTTCTGATTTAACAAAAAAAAAGAGAAATATACAGCGATTATGCAGATATGTGATTTGAATCAAATAGAGGATGAGAAGCACTTTCTTCTTGTCTGTCCCAAGTAAACCCCTACAAGGGGAATATTTTTTTCCACAATTTTGTATTGAATTTTTCATTCCTTACTCTAACCCCCGGTTTCACAGACAAGGCTTAAGCCTAGTCCCAGACTAAAGTGTAAGTCTGAGCTGTTTCAGCTGAAAGAAACTTGCACTGACTGATCCTAAAAATATATCAGTGCCACTGTTTTGTCTCAAGATGCACACCAGTAATGTTTTTTTTCTAAGGCATGTTAATAAAAATTACTTAAATATTCTGATTGAACTATGGCCTAATCCTGGTTTAGTTTAAGCCCTGTCTGTGAAACCGGGCCTAAATGACTCCGAGAATCTTCGCTATATATTTGGATAAGAATGACAAGGCAGGGATGGATATACGCTCTGCTGGTTTTTTTCTCTCTTTTTTTCTCTCTCTCAATTATTTCTTTGGTGTAATTATATTCTGTATTTGCATATACTTAAAATGCTTTGGCAATACTATAATATAAATGCATGCCAATAAAGAAACTTGAACTTGAAAAAAAATATATGGGTGGACTGCGTTTCTCTTGGAAAATTTAAGAGAAAAAGACTAAATCTATTTTTTTAGGGCTGTCAAGGTATATGAGATTTAGACAAAATGAAATATGTTTAATGCAATGATCTTTATTTATTCACCAGTTTTGATATTACTTTTTTATTCTGTTTTTTAAAGACTGGTCAGAAATCATAAGATTAATTTAAAATATTTCTTTTGACAGCACTAGTTAAAGGTGCCATAGAATGCATTGATACAATATTTTGTAATAATTGTTCTCTGGTATCTACACAGAAGGTATGTGGCTTAGGTAAAGGCAAAAATTCTCCAGAAACGGTTTTACATGTCCATTTACAACCCTAGGATTTGTCCCTAGAATGAAATGGTCTGTTATTACCTTATTTGGAAGGCTCATGAATAATAATGTTGAGCTGTGCTCTGAGTGGCTGGTTCACAGTGCGGCTCAATGTTGAGCTCTGCTCTGATTGGCTGTTTCACAGTGCAGCTCATTTCAGTAGCTCACACAGCAGGAAGGAAACAGGGAATATTTCAATATTTTCTCTTGCAGTTATATTGTTGGGTAATTATACTGTGTATAAAATGCGGGCATCAGGGAGCCGCTTTGAATGCACGATCGCTTTTTACTTTCACTTTCGAGATTTGCGATTGCTCATGCTCTATGTAAACTACAGCGGCAGTACTTACCACACATTTTACAAGATCAGATGCTTGGCAGTGGTGCTCAGGATCTGTAAATCATTCGCCATCATCCTCAGTCATCTCTCCTTACTCTGTTTATGTGGTAAGTGAAATCTTATGTACTGTAATGTAACAGGTTATCGCTAGCAAGCAGCTAACCATGTCCCTTTAGTGGCTCGCATTATTTTATTAAAACGCGTTAATTGTTTTCCGTGCCTTTCTGAATACAGACACTAACCCATCCCTGCACAGCCTGGAACGTAACATTTATTTCTATGATCTGCTATTTTCGCTATTGTCCTTGCTTGTTTCTTCACAATACCTGCAGAGAGCAGAATTCATTCAGGGAGCGCGGGCACTGAACAAAACGGCTGTTTCAACGATGTCTCTTCTGAACGCCTCTTATTGGCCATTGTACTCATACGCTCAACAGAATCATGTGTGATTGGTTATAATGCATAATGATGTAGAAAAACGCGGCTGTCTCTGGCTCCGTGCCAGCCTGCGAAGTTGAGCGAAAGCAGATTTTAATTTAGCAGCTGATGATGTGCCGCACTGAATGATCTAATCACACCGGTGTGATCGTTTATTAAATATAAAAAAAATTATTCGGCTATTTTTTTTTCTTATGGAAACTGCATTCAAAATCCACTTGCCTCAAAAATCTGAGGGGGCACGGTTGAAATCGCGTTCCGGGAGTAGCGGTATTTCGGCTGGGCCCCCCTCTGGTCCAGTGCCCTGGGCGCGTTAATCCGTCCCTGTGTATGAGTTTTTATCACACAAGCAGCTAGAGCAATAGCCTGTCACACCAGTGCTGTTTTTGTCATGAAGAACACGAGTGCAAATCATAGACTGTGTAAGGTGCAAATGTGATTTTATAGTAAATAAGAAGTTAATATTGTGTTATATTTTAAACACAATATTGTGTGTTTTTGTTCAATTTTATTACCTATAAAGCCACCGCAGAACTGTTGTGCGTCTGTGTTTACTTTCTGAATGAATCCGCGTTTTGAACAAATCAGGTGAATAAATGATTCAGTAGCCCATTCATAGAGAGAGCCGTTTACTTCATTCCTGAATGAATCAGCCGTTTGAACGAATCGACTCAAAAAGACATTTACTGACACCTGCTGGTAGTTTTAGTTTCTTCTTTAGAGTATCATTTAATTTATTAAAATAATAAATAAATAAAAATATTAAAGGGGTAGTTCACCAAAAATAAATAAATAAAATAAATTCTGTCATCATTTACTCACCGTGATGTTGTTTCAAACCTGAATGACTTACTTTCTTTTGCACAACATAAAAGACGGTATTTTGAAGACTGTTGGTAAGCTGTTTTTGGTTACCAGTGACTTTAATTGCATGAACAAAATACTGAGATGTTTCTCAAATCGTCGTCTTTTATGTTCCATACTTCTTTTATGTGCCATTGTAGCCTAAACATTTAATACAATAATAGCTTTAAATTATGTTTTGAGGTTATTTTCACAGCCAAATTTAGTTTGCGATTAATTAGATTAATTACAGGGTGCTGCGATTAATTAATTAGATTAACATTTTTAATCGACTGACAGCCCTAATATATACAATATTTCGATGGTTGGCAGCAACAGAAGATGTGATGGATGAGGTTTAAGAATGTGAGAAAGATAGAAAGGACAAAGATAGATAGAGGACACAAGAGGAAATGTGGTGGGCTGAAGTAATGATATCACACGACTTCTTTCAGCAGGAAATGATTAGTATTGATGAATTTACAGCGTTAATCAATATCCCTGCCCTTTCTCTTCTACTTCTAATTAGCAGAGCTTAGAGGCTTGAGTTTTACATAATGACTGTCTGATGTCTAATACCTTTCTTTCCCTTTCTCAGGCCTGGGAAAAACGAAACGCAAAACGAGCACGCGGGAAGCCTCTCCAACACCCAGCACAGATGAGTACTCGTCTAACGGGGGCGGAGCAGAACAAATATATGACCTGAACACTCCAGCGGTGGTGAAGTTTACCTACAATGCGGAACGGGAGGATGAGCTCAGCCTGGTGAAGGGAGTCCGGCTGATGGTGATGGAGAAATGCAGTGACGGCTGGTGGAGGGGCAGCTATAATGGTCAGGTGGGCTGGTTCCCTTCCAACTACGTCCAGGAGGAAGAGGTGGAGGACACGTCGGCCGACCTTCCCGCTGTTTTCTCCTCAAGGCCCGGCCTCAGTAACGGTCAGGGCCCCAGAGTCCTTCACACTGTTCAGACACTCTACCCTTTCAGTTCCGTCACGGATGAGGAGCTGAACTTTGAGAAGGGTGAGATGATGGAGGTGCTGGAGAAGCCAGAGAATGACCCAGAATGGTGGAGGTGTAAGAACTGCCGTGGGCAGGTGGGTCTGGTGCCAAAGAACTATGTGGTTGTGCTCAATGATGGTCCATTAGCCTCGGGCTCCCATTCCCAGCAGAACAGCCACACGGGACCCTCCCACATGGGGAAATTTGCCGGAAAGGACTGGTACTATGGCAACGTGACACGCCACCAGGCTGAGTGTGCACTGAACGAGAGGGGGGTGGAGGGAGACTTCCTTGTGCGAGACAGCGAGTCGTCTGTGAGTCAACTGTTTATCTGGATCTAATCGAAATGCAGTGACCAGATAACGGCGTTCAATAGCTGTGAATATTCACTTGAGTGCTGTGCAGTTATTTGTGTCCATGGTGTCATGTGCAGGGTTATTATTGGTAACTAAAACTATTAAAACATTTTTGTTAAATGAAATAAAGATAAAATATAAATATAAAGGTTGTCACAACAAGCCGACCTCAAAGAACTAGCTGTGATGAAAGCCAAAAGGTTGCGCTTAAACACACCACAAAGACTGCAGCTATTGGGCAGCTAACACGTACATTCTGTACCTCAATGTTGGCCGAACATCAGCTTGGTGTTTTAGGGCTTTTAGATGAAAAATTAGAACTAAAATATGTTTAAGCACTAAATTTATTAACTGGAAATAAAAATAAATCAAACTGAAATAATGTTAAAATAAATCCATAAAATAAAAAAATAAATAGAAATGACTATAAATGTAACAATTCTATAATGAAACCTGAATGTATAAAAATAAATGCTCATTCAAAATATTCATAAATATTCATATAAATAATGCTAAAATAACACTGATCTCTCTAGGTGTTTTATTTATTTTTTTGAGTAAAAAAAAAAAAAAACATTGTACTTATTAGTGTTGTTGTTGTTATTGTTATTATTATTATTATTATTATTATTATAGGCAAAAAAATAAGTAAATAAAAATATAGCTCCATTACCATGGATTAAGCGCTTTAAGGCATTTAAGCACATATGAAAAAGGACATTACGTATTATTTAGCAACCCTGTAACCACCTAAATCAATGATTAAAAAAGCATTTTTAGCAAATCCAGGTAATTTACCATAGAAATATGATTTTTAACTTTTATGATTGTTATAAGTGCCACCTATGATCGGACTGGAGGAGTTTGCAAAAGTAGTTTTTTTTTTTTTTTTTTTTTTTGTTTGTTTTTTTTTTTTTTTTTTTTTAAATGTCAAATATTTAAAGAACAATTTAATTGACAGCTTTGGTCCTATAGGCAAATTTGTTCAGAACTAGAAGGTCGATTGTACAGTGTGAGGATCTAGTGTATGTGTGAATTTATGAACATTTTCTGCAATATGAGGACATTTACCATAGGAATATACTGTTTTTGAGTGCTTTTTAACTATAGTGCCACCTATGGTCTGATCTCCATAAAACTTTGTATTCTTGTTTAGAATCACTAGTTTCATGAAGTTTTGAGTTTTCGTTTAGGCTTTATAGGCTTATGGGTGTATTTGGACAGGCCCCTTTTCTAAACAACTGCATTACAGCTACTCAAAGGGGAAAGTTCAACATTTTTTAAGAATTATTGACGTAGAAAGTCCAGAGAATTGTACTGCATTGTTTTTTTCGAGATTGAAAAACCTAGGACTAGTTCACAAAAGTAGGTTTTTTACATATTCTCAATTATTTAACTTTTTTTTTGATTGACAGCAGTAGTTCTAGAGGTCTATCATATGATATGAATATTGTGTGTATGTGTGAAAAACAGCGCAATAGAAAGGAAGCACAATCATTTACGTGCGTGAAAAATGCTAAAATGCAAAAAAAAAATTATTTTTTTGTTCAAATTTCTCACAGACCTTTACGGCTATGAGTCAAACAGGCCCACAGTGTTTCATTCTGATCAGCCTCCAGAAACCTTGTTTAATAGGTGCTCAAACTTCATTGGCCAATGGCGGCCATGTGTTTTGAGATATGCAAACGTCCTTATAGACCCGTGTGTCACTTTGGTCCAAGACACTGGATACCAATTTTCACGTTGATCGAACAAATGGTTGCATAGTTATAGCCATTTTTACGTCGTTTTCTCCCTCTTATAGCACCACCAAGTGGCCAAGCTCTGTGATTGCCCCTTTTGAAAGTTTTGGCGAAAATATGTTTGAGATGAAGCGCTAAATTTATTAACTGGAAATAAAATAAATAAATAACTATAACTGAAATAAAAATAAATTAAACCAAAATTTTAATATAAAAAAATGACATAAAATTACTATAAATGTAACTCCATTCTTCTATTAAAATCAAATTGAAAGTATAAAAATAAAAGCTCTTTCAAAATAATAATAATAACTACAATAGCATATAAATAATACTAAAATAACACTGGTCATTTGACATAATTGTAAGTGTAAGTTATAGTCTAGTTAGCCATCCTTGGGTTTTTGGCACTATGAAAGTGGCTCAGCTTTTACCAGTGTTTATCGCCAGAAATGACTAACCTGCTCCTGGACAGGTTATGCTCTGGGTTAGAGAGCTCACACTGAAATTGGACCAATCAGTTGTGAGCACTGTGACATCTCTAAAGTCATTCCCTTGGTTTCTTTTCTTCAAAATTAAAGGTCACTTCACAGTTAATAGAGTTTTAAAGACAAAATCACCTGGCTTTCAGTCATTCTAATTGTTTTATTTATATATTATTTATTAGACATTAGATATCATTACACCTTTTTTGTAGACAACTTTTTCTTAAAAGATAAGGTACTTTTAGTTAAGGTTGTAAAATGTCATGTTGTGTGACCCAAAAACATAGTAATATTCATAAATTAGGGATTTTTGTAAACAGTACATTTACCATTTGCAAATGAATGATAGTGATGGGTACATTACTGCATATTCAGTGTATAAGGAAAATGTTACTACTTTTTACATGACATTTTAGAGCCATTAAATGTAATCTTTTCTGTAAAGTTTTTTAAAACCATATAAAACAAGTAGTACATATTTAAAAGCATGATACATTCTTTATCATGGACATATATGTCATTGAAATAAACATGCTTTTCAAACTAGAGTAGTTGTTTTCAAACTGTTACTGCATATTTGGGATGTTTTCTTTATTGCAAACACCCAGCTCAGGTCGATTAGCTGATGAGTTAATTCAGCTGTGTTAAATAAAGGAAGACATCAAAAATGTGCAATGCTGGGGAACTGCCATGAATCTAGGGCTTATGGTGCCACCTGCAGGCTGAAGTTCACTAAACAAAAATTCTGTTTCTTTCTCTCTCCTCTCCAGCCGAGTGATTTCTCAGTGTCTCTCAAAGCAGTCGGGAAGAACAAACACTTCAAAGTGCAGCTGTCGAATGGAGTTTACTGTATCGGTCAACGCCGCTTCAATACTATGGATGAACTATTAGAGCACTACAAAAAAGCTCCCATCTTCACTAGTGAACATGGAGAGAAGCTTTACCTTATCAAACCCCTCCAGTGACCTTCCACACACAAATGAGCCTTACAACCAGAGCTGACTGGACCGGACCAGATCTGACCTCACACTGAGCCAAGTGATCTGCAACTCCTACTTAACGCTCATTTCTCACCAGCAAACAGGGGACTTACTGAATACCAACCCACAGGATTTAGCATTATGCTGTTTCCGCTGAGGTGTCCTTTCTGTTCCTGTGTCTCCATGTTGCTTTAGCTCTTCTTTTCTCCTGCAGTGGTTCACCTAAATGAATATGGCCTTTTCCAAGTGATCATTGAAGCACTTGCCCATGGCCTTGACCGACAGCTCATTTTCTGTCCACACTTAGCCGAGATACAAGAAAGCCAACAGATACGGCCTTCATCTGATACAAACTTCGACTGATACAGTCGTCACGGAGGAATACAGAAGAAGAATACAGACACAGTGGAATTACAGGAAACTATACACAGCACATGGGAGTTGCCAAAGAGAGAGTTGGTGACAGGTACTTGTCGCCCCCTGCTGGATGAACTGAGAAATGCCAGCAGGAGGGTCTTATAAGATGAATGTTTTGTAGATGCTTAACCAAATGTGCCACCTTCACATTCAAGCACTGCTCATCTAATATATATATAAGAGAACTATATCCACCTCATTCAGATTCACACAGCTGTATCAGCGTTAAAGTGTTGGCATAGATCTCCATATTACCGCAAAACACTCTTCAGAGTAAATTTTCTGAAGGGCACCATTCGAAAAGAATGGTTTGGTCTATTTACAAATGAGTCCATTCAGCTTTTAGTTTCCGAGCTTTTATAAAAGTATGGTACAACTGAATGTTACTGAGCATTGTTATTTAAAACCATGTTTATTTAACGTGAGAAAAAAGCTGCGGAGATGGACAATGTAGTGAGCTCCACATCCATGATAGCTGTGCAAAAAGTTGAAATACTTTTGTTTAATTAAACATTTTGCAAGAGTAATGGCAATGTTGTGTGCTTTTTTATTGTTTCTTAGTAACATACACTATACTTCAAAAGTTTGGGGTCAGTAATTTTTTTTTTTTTTTAGAAAATGTTTTTGAAATCTCTTATGCCCACTAAGGCTGCATTTATTTGATCAAAACAATACAGTAAAACTGTAGTGATGTAAAATTGTCACAATTTAAAATAACACTTATATTTGAATATGTTTTAAAATGTAATTTATTCATGAAGTTGCAAAGCTGAATTTTCAGCAGCCATTACTCCATTCTTCAGGGACACATGATCCTTTAGAAATCATTCAAATGTGCTGATTTGGTACTTAATAAGAAATTGTTTCTTATGTTAAAATAATTCTGCTAAATATTTTTGTAGGAACTTACTGTGACTTTTTTTTCAGAATTATTTGATTAATATAAAGTTCTTAAAAATCTTTCATAACATTATAAATGTCTTTACTGTCACTTTTGATCAACTTAATGCATCCTTGCTGATTAATAAAAAAAGAAATTCATTAAAAGAAATACAGTAGTTTTGAATACTGCACTGCATATATGCTACTACTAAAAATATGAGAAATAACATGCAATGTGGAACAATATACATTGCAAAGAGGAGACTACAGTTTTCATCTCAGAAATAGATATTTGAGTTTATTTGTAGTGGAAAAATGTAAATGTTTGGCAGGTCGATCAATTAACGAGTCACAAAGTAGATGCTTGCAGATGTTTTTACTTTGGGTTTGTAACACTTGAAATGGTAAGTCAAGTCGGGTCTGTTGCAATATGCTCATATGTATTTTTTCTCTCTCTCTCTCTATATATATGTATACGGTCAGGTCCATATATGTTTGGACACTGACAGAATTTTCATAATTTTGGCTCTATGCCACTAGAATAGATTTAAAATGAAACAAGTCGAAATTGAAGTGCAGACTTTAAGCTTTAATTCAATGGGTTGAACAAAAATATAACACAAAATGCTTAGGAATTACAATTTTTATACACAGACCCCCCATTTTCATGGGCTCAAATGTTATTGGATAAATATAATCATAAATAAAATGTTCATTTTTAGTATTTTGTTGAGAATCCTTTGCAGGCAATGACTGCCTTAAGTCTAGAACTCATGGACATCACCAGAGACTGGGTTTCCTCCTTTGTGATGCTTTGCCAGGCCTTTACTGCAGCTGACTTCAGTTGTTGTTTGTTTGTGGGTCTTTCTGCCTTTAGTTTTGTCTTCAACAAGTGAAATGCACGCATAAATCGGGTTGAAATCAGGAGAATATGTTGATCTATTGATATCTTGATTGTAGACTTTGACAGTGAGACGCCTACCTCCTGGAGAGTGTTCTTCACTTGGCTGGATGTTGTGAAAGGGTTTTTCTTTTTCACTGAGAGGAATTATTTTTTTCTCTCAGAATGTCCCAAACTGTTGATTTGGCCACTCCTAATGTTCCTGCTATCTCTCTGATGGATTTCTTTGGTTTTTGAAGCCTTAACAATTGTCTGTTTAACTTGCATGCAGAGCTCCTTTGACTGCATGATGTGGGTTCACAGCCACAGCTTCCAAATACAAATGTCACACTTAGAATCAACTCCAGACCTTTTACCTGAAGGAATAGCCCACAACTGTCCATGAAACAACTTTTGAGTCAACTGTCCAATTACTTATGGTCCCTTGAAAAGCTGTAATTCCTTAACCTTTCCTCCAATTTAGATGAGAATACCCTTAAATTAAAGCTCAGAGTGTGCACTTTAAGCCCATATTCATTATATAACTGTAACTTGAATATGTTTGGGCCAACAGCTAAAATAATAAAAATTGTGTCAGTGTCCAAATATATATGGACCTGACTGTATATGTATGTATAATATATTCTCTATCTAATGCTATATATACTGAAAATTATTTCCATATTGTGCACAGTACACCCCTAGTGCACTATTACTACTAGTAGCATACTATCATGAGTGTAGCCTCCAAAAAAGTCTGTGTTTACATGTACTGCTCATTAGAGGGCGCCGAAGTATTTTTCCGTATTAAACTGAATGCTATAAACGGTTTATCAGAGGTTGGCAGGCTTTTGGAACCCAGGGTCCCCCACTCAGACTCTCAGCCAAGCTGGGGACCACTAATATGAAAATGCTAGCATAACAGAAGCAGACATTTCATTAATAACATTAACAAGCATTATTAGATTATAATCTAGTTATTATCATTGTTTCCAACTCACTACTCATTTGCCATGTCCTGTATTCATTGTGTTGCATGTCTGCAAAATCTAGAAATATTTAGAATCCTGCAGAATATTTTAATTTTTTTTTTAAGAAATGACTGTTATATATCAGTTATAACACACACAGCCATGTAGTTTCATTCAGCTTTTCTCTGTCTCTCACTCTCAGGGAGATGAATAAATATATGGCTCAAATCTAATTTGGTTAAATTTTCCAGTTTCAGTGAACTGAATTTTTGACTACTAACCTCACAGAAAATAATAAAATGAGAATATTATGAAACACACACATTGGGTTTCCATGTTTTATGGGGACATTCCATAGGCGTAATGGTTTTTATACTGTACAAACGGTATATTCCATTGCCCTACACCTAAACCTACCCCTTACAGGAAATTCTGTATGATTTATAAGCTTGTTTCCTCATGGGGACCAAAAAAAATGTCCCCACAAGGATTTCGGATATTGACATTTTGTCCCCATAACGTAGTTTACCAGGACTAAACACACACACACAGAGCTACAGTATAGTAACTTGATCAAAATATCAGCCCTGTTTTTCCCTGAGTGCTTTAGTAATCTAAAGGGAAATATTTTAAGAGAATTACTTTTTGATACATTTAAAATCTATACGTTTCAGTAGACACTATGTGCAATACAAAACTTAATTTACAACAGATATGTATATAAATCTGTCCTGGAATGGGTTGCAGTGTGCTAGTTTGGCGATATTTATATTTTAAAAAAGAGAGGTGGAAACCCTGAGTAAAGCTTCTCTGAGATCTCTTCAGTCTGTGAATTTTTGGACAGTAAGGCCTCTACTTTAACAAGGGATTCTTTCAGCTGTGGAGAGAAGTGCGAGAATCCCCTGCAAACAAAGAGGTATAGAGTAAATGAGCAAAGAGACCGTTCCAGTCCTGACTTGGTATTCTTCTTAAAGGTCTGGGCACCATTACACACCACAGTCTTCAGGAACATCTGCTGCAGGTAATCTTAGGCAGACAAATAATGCAAGATTCATTTCTGTGGTTCCTTTAATATAATTTTTTTTCCCCCCAAAAAAATATTTTATGTTTGAATCTCTTTGAAGTTTGAAAATGAGTTGAAAAATGACTGTAGAGCCTTATATTGAGTCTGTTGCTATATTACTTTCAGAGAGTGACCATGTTTCGTCTGTGTTTCTCACTCTTCCTGTGTTTGGTTTGGCTTGGAATGCTCTGTCTCACAGGTAAGAAAACCTGACAATTTGGGCATGGACAGTACCTTTCAAAGTTTGGGGTCGGTGTGATAATTTTTTTTTTATGTGTATTTTATCATCTTATGTTTACCAAGGTTTCATTTATTTGATCAGAAATACTGTGAAATATTACAATTTAAAATAGCTGAATTTTCAGCAGCCATTACTCCAGTCTTCGGTGTCACATGATCCTTCAGAAATCATTCTAATATGCTGATTTGGTGTTCAAGAAGCATTTCTTACTATTATCAATATTTAATATAGTTGTGCTGTTTAATATTTTTGAGGAAAGTATAATACAATTTTTTTCAGGATTTTTTGATAAAATAGAAAGTTCAAAATAACATTTAATAATTTAAAAGTCTTTACTGTCACTTTTGATCAATTTAATGCATTCTTGCTGAAGAAAAGTTTATATTTATTTTCTTAAAAATTCTTATTGACCCCAAACTTTTGAATAATAGTGTGTCAATTTTTGACACTTTTTTTTATACATCTTCACCTGTACCATTACTCACCTTGTATGTCTACTACAGTGTGCACTGACATTCTGGTAATACTTTCTATGAAGCCTGTATTCATAATGCATTATAAGGGTATTCATAAGACATTGTAATGCATGCCATTGAAGAAGAAAATAAACACTTATTTTGTACCATTTCATGAATAATCATAACATTAGTTATAGTGCATTATAATACATATTCGTGGTTATAACATACAGTGAATACCATGTTATATTCACTTAAGTTATAATGGATTAATTAGTTGTATAGTCCCATAGTTCTCATAATGTTGATCTTGTTTAAGACCTGCACAATATATTAACAGTATATAATATCTTACTATATCTTTATAGTGGTCAGGAATGGTTGAGTGTTTTCTATGAGGCTAATGTTAATTTCATTGTGAGCTAGTTTAAGCTTACTGTTATAAAACAATGTTATTTATTTATTTTCTTTCTTTTTTTTGGATATTACAAAAATATTTGGTGGTATGATTAGTTTTATCAGTGTAATTGCTGTTGTAACTATAGAAAATATAAGTGCAATGTAAAAACATGTATACATGCAATAAGTACATTATCTATTGATTAATTTACATGTTAGTACTTAGTAGTTAAAGACGCTTAAGATAAAGTGGGTCCAAAAATTCTAATTAAATGTGTCATATTAACATTCATGATATCGTATGGCTGTTTAAGGAAGACTTAACCCATGTTAATTCACTTATACCATTACAGAGTACATTCAGTGTGCTTGCACAAGAAAGCCCAGCCATCACTATTTGAATTTAATGTGGTTTAAGGTTAGGTTTAGTAAGCTACCTGGTTATCATATTAAGTATATTGCACATACATATAGAACAGGAATGTAAAATAAAGTGCTGCTGTAAGTATTATAATGTATTACAAGTGTTGTTACAATTTTGTCATGAGATGATACAATATAAGTTTTTGTAGGTTTAATGCATTATAATGCATTAAAATACTCTTATAATGCATTATAAACAGGCTTCACAGAAAGTGTTACTGAAATTTTGTTTTCGCTTTTAAGTTGGAGCCGTTACCTTCAGTGCAAGATTCTTCTGTGATAGCTCTTATGAACTAGATAAAAATGGCAAAGATGGCAGAAATAATGTAAAAACAGCTAAAGGCTACCAGATTTGAGGCACTTTTTAGCTGAAATATTCTGGCTTTGTCAAACGTGATGAAAACTCTGAAAGAACACTGGCAGAACACTGAGAACAGACAATAGCTCAGCTGTTCCTCTCAAACACGGGACTGCTTACAGAAACAGACAGCTCTGCTTTTTTTTTTTTTTTTTTTTAAACCTGTGTGTGCGCACATCTGTGTGTGCATGATGTGTGCAAGTTTAACAGTCAGCCGCTGTGAGGTGCAAGGGTAACAGATGAATGGAAGCTTATGAATAATGTGATATCCTTGGCATTAAATCAAGACCTTCAGAAGAAATCTGAGCACTGTATATATACATAAACTATGACTCTCTGTGTAGCTATTATTTAGTTTATTCGTTTTTTAGAATAAAATTGCTTATTGTCTTTTTCCTCAAAAGCGGTGCATGAATGAAATGGTTAGTCTTAAATTAAGATCAGTGCTGTAATTAAAAAGTCACACCACTACTGTTCACTTTCCTAAAGATGTGCCACATTCTATTCAAGCTTTACACATTACTTAGTAATTACATCTCATTCACATTTATTGGTTTCTTGCCTTGAAAGAGTTACATCTATACTATCTTTACATCTATATATTTTTATATTTATTCAGTTAATTATATATTCAGTGTCCCTCTATTTATTTCTCTTACAGAGGCAGTGGAAAACCTAGGTGAGTTCTTCCTGTGTAGTGCAATGGGGTCCTACAATGTCCTATGATCATTGGGGAAAAAATTATATTAAAAATTGATAGTTATATAATCTCTTTTTATCCCATATTTGCTGAAAGTCTATTAATTTAATCATATTAAACAAAACTAGCAATTTAAACATCTAAAAGTTATTTCTTTCATGAAAAAAAAATTAAATGATTTTTTCTAAGAATTCTAATTAGTTACATGAATCTGCTGCTATTTAAATATCATTAAATATATTAGAACCCTAACTCCAAAATAAGTATTTTGTCAATGCACATTATAGCCTCATGAATCAAGATAACCACAATTAAAAAAAAAAAAAAAAAAAAAAAAGACAAGCAGATGTTTAGTAAAGTGCTATGGTGATTTTTTTTTTTTTTTTTTTTTGACGTTGGAAGACCTTTACTCCACTGTACCCAATACTAAACTGCATGATTTAGAACTGAACATTGATGTTCTTTATAAGGATCTGTTCTTGAATCTTTCATGTTGACCTCTTTTTTGCCTTTCTGCTTGGCTTATAGCTGAATCAAGGGAAAAAAGGAATGTGCCTAACTGGGCACTAACATCTTCACACTTTTTCGCCTGGATTGAAGAGCTGCGTTCTCACGCTGGCTATGGCAAGATTGAGGAATTGGCCAGAACCTTCTGGGCTCACTTTCCTTCCGCCAGCCGCCTGGGTTACGACCCGCCCGCTCCAGAAGAATAATGCCATCTGAGTTGGAGTCTGTGTTGTGGAGACCATTTGCCCCTTTCATTATGGCACAGCTCTTGGAAAAAGAGACAAACAGTCTTTATTATTTAGCTTAACTTGATTTGAGCCAGGCCAAGATACCCTGAAAAAGGTTCATTTTATTTTTTTGGTTAAAAGTTATGTAAAACCCCTTATGTAATGGCATCCAAAATCCAGTAAAAGTAATGTGCTCACAAACTCTTTTTATTGCTTAGACAGAATAGTTGCTCCTGTTTCTTCTTTAAAATAAATGTATACTCTGGATTTGTACTTGCTACAAAATAAATAAATACAATATAAAAATTTAAACATATGCTACTCACAGAAGGTCAGATAGCTATTGTTGAGCAGCACAACAGAGCACGCTGTGCTGTTATCAGGTGGGAATGCAGTCCAGGTGCACAGAGATGACCTCTGAATGAAGGTCATCCCCCCTCGGGACAAGTACAGTACATGCAGGAACACGGCTCCACTGTAGCAAAATCACTTCAGCATACTATGTGTGTACTGTCAGTATAGTATCCTAAGTGTAAGCTTTTAGAAAATAAAAAGAAATATAAACGCTTATATCATAAAAAACTTATGCAACTTTTCACTTCACAAGATGTTAATTGATGGTCTGGAATCATGTGGATTTCTTGTGGTTTATTGTGATTTATTTATCAGCTGTCTGGATTCTCATTTTGACGGCGCCCATTCACTTCAGAAGATCCACTGATGCGCAAATGATTCAATACTAAAATTCTCCCAATCTGTTCTGATGAAGAAACAAACTTATCTATGTCTTGGAAGGCCCGAGGACACACTTTCAGTAAACTGTAATTTTTTGGTAAACTAATGCATTAGGGATCATGAAAAACCATTTTTCCAGCATTTATTAATCTAGGCTAATGTTTTACAGCATTGATAAGCACATATTAAGGTAATGTTAATTTATACATCGATAATTTACAAATTTACTACTGTTCATTAAATCATGTGAATTCATAGTTGAAAAGACAAAAATGCATGTAGTAGTATATGCAGATATTAACGCTTATGAACATTATTGTAAAGTGTTACTGACTTTAATGCTTCAAAGTAAGGGATAGAGCTTTTAAATATCTTCCATATATTTTACACTAAGGAAGATCAGAAATATCTGATTCATCAACTCGCTTATCATAATTTGATAATTAATGGAAAAAAAATTGGTGAGTTCCACTAACTTTATTAAATGACTACCCAGACAGCAACATAGTTTTAGGCCAGATCCGGCCCACATATGGCCCGTGTGAAATCCATGCGGGCCAGATGTGGGCCGGATCTGGGCCGACGCTGCTTGCTGTCTGGGTAACATCTGATGAGTTGTGCGACATGAGAACTCTGGTTCTGACGCTTGTCAAGAGTTAGTTCTGCATTTTTTTTTATTGTTTCGGAACTCAAGCACATACAAAAACACAGATCCAAAGTCACAAATCAGATGAACTATATACAACAGATGTCATGAAAACTGTCCACCTTAGAGAAGGGGGAAAAAAGAGTTAGTTCTGCATTGTACTGTAGGTTCACATGCATAAATACACAAACAAATGGCTAGTGCCTTACAGTTACTGTACTGTATGTTTGGGTCCCTGTGAAATAGCCATAAGCCTTAGCTGATGTCCTACAGCGTGCAGGCACTTCAAAGCTGCGGCAGGAAATTGAGTTAGAAAGAAAAAGAAAGATGTTTATTACATCTGGAAAAACATCTGTCTCCCTCCCAAGTTGTTTTGCTGCTTCTACCTTGAAATATACCCTCTAGAAAAACAGGAAAGAAAAATGAGCATAAAATAGGATTACTAAACTCACAGCATAAATTAAATATTCAACAGTCTGTTTGCTGTGACTGGGCAATGTCAATCTAGAAACCAGTCAATGATTGCTGAATATTCCTAATATTAATAAATAACGGTGTTTACTGCTTATGATAATCCTTCTTACAGCAAGAAGGTGTTGATAGACAAACTTTAGGATGAAAACTGTTTTTGATCACAAAGATGATCAAAACTAAAGGCTTAACTAAAATCTTGAGACCATGAACCAACCGTACAAGCAATCCAAACCACATAAAACCCAGCAAACATCAAACATCACACACACTGTGGTATTTGTAAGGGTAGAGGGGGTTTCTTTTGGCATCCTGTACACATTCCTCCACAAGCGCTAACAGGTCGCCTGTAGGAATGTTTGCCTGTTCGTCCAGGATGGCGCCTCGTCATTCATCTCACCCCTGACCAAATCCTTTCCAAGCACACAGTGCAGCCACAGCTGATAGAACAACAGCATGTCACTCCACAGCCTCTGTGTTCAAGCCGTACTTCTCATAAGCATCCTGTCTCTCTGCTCACCCTCAGGTATGTCAATTAAAGATTTCCATACAACTTTTGGCCTTTCAGACACCACATTTCAAAGTGACTTCATTAGTTAAAGAGGGTGTGTTGAACTTACACGCCTTGTAAATGGATTTTATGAAGTGTGACATAAAACGTAAAGGCCTGAAACTCTTTAAAATGTGTGACTTTTAACTCAGGTTTAAAGTGTTTCAGTGCATGTGTAACAGTGACTCATGGTTTCAGTCAGATAAAAAAAGAAAGAAAAATAATGCATTTCTTTTAAAATATTTAAATTCAATTCATCAATTCAATTTATTATTCATTTTATGCAGTAAAAAATGAATAAATTGCATTGCATTTTATACTGAATATTGTATTTTTAAAAACAAATTTACAATTACATTTCCAACAACATTTCACTGTTCATAAAATAACCTGTTTTACAGTGTATTTAGAAAATGTGTTTTCACTGAAAATGGAAAATTTGCAAAGTGTAAAAAATATTCTTTTTGAAACGTAACATAATCTTATCTACTAATTTGAACCAGAAACATTAAAACGGTGACAAGCTGCAATTATCAGGGTTAAAATGTGTGGAAAACCAAAACAGCAAAAATAATCAAATAAAATAAAATAAACAACAGATGCTGTAAATGCTGTACGCACAGTTGTTTTGGAGGCAAATTGTTGCATATCCTTGATGTAGATATAGCATCCCTTGCATTAAAAATTTAGCAAATTTGGTGTGTTTCTGATTTGAGATGGTTTCAGTTATGTTCATGTATATAGACAGAACATCATATAGACACCCCATGTATATGAATTAAGTTTTGTGGCCATTGTCAAGTCACAAAAGCATGTATTTGCTGTTGGCAGCCATTTTTGTTCGCTATTTTTTTTTTTCACACCTTCATATTTTTAACAGTCAGAACTTGTACCAGAATATGCATAATAAATTTCAACTTTTGATAATACTGTTTTTGATTTTTTTAGTAGCGCCCCCTGTAGGCAAGATTTGAAATTTTGTTCTGCATCCTCAGAATGTAACTGTACAGTATGTGTACCAAGCGTCCTGAAGTTTGGACTTTGGAAGATATAGGTTAATTAATCATTGTGGGCAACATTTCAAAATTTCAATGCTTAATTTATGTGTGTGAGCATTTGGAACCATCCCACAAAGTTTGTAGCCTCTAATATTTACATTATTCTGACAAAGAGACAGTTTTAAACATAATAATATAGAAAATCTGGGGAAAAATACAGTAAGTTTCAGTCAATTTCCATATTTGTATCCACAAATAAAATAGATATTACAGATAATTTTATCTGTTTGCATGTTTTAGGTGATTTATCTGGGAGTAGATTACAGAGGATCCTAATGAAACGAGACGGTGAGTTGGTCTCTCTCTCTCTCTCTCTCTCTCTCTCTCTCTCTCTCTCTCTCTCTCTCTCTCTATATTTTTTTTTTGAAAGATTTTAGTGATCTATGGTTTATAACTCTCTATTTCTGCTAGTCCATACCTAATCACCCATCCTGCCCATCATGCCAATAGTTTAGTTATTTACTATAAATCTTTTAATTATAGCCTGATGCCCCCCATCTTTTCCTCCATCAATTCTTCACACTTGTCCAGAATTCCTCATCAGCTTCTGACCTCCAAAGCTGACAGAGACTGATGACTGAGATGTTCCAAGGGAAGATAACATGGATGATTGTAAACAAAAGACATCACTGATATTTATAACATGGAGGTGTGGAAGCTTTGGGCTGTAGATCAGGTCATAGTCTCTGTGTGTCATCGTCAGAGCGAGATAATTGGGCAGCGGTTCTGTCCCTTTAGGCTGTTATCATCCTCTGTGCTTAAAACACATGTTTCTCTTTTACACTGATCTGGAGCCTGCTCTTCTGGTCTGTTGAAATAATAAAGCTAGTTTGGATTTGCATAGGAAGCTTCTATAAATCTGAGACTCTGGTCTTGATTTTTTCCTGTTCTCTTTCCACAGCAAAGGAGCTGGAAGCCAGGCCTAAAGCACAGATTGCAGTTTCGCAGTCCAAGGCTAAAGAGTTTCTGTCAGCTTTCCACAGGTCTAAGAGAAACGTATGGGACCGGAGCCGTCCTGATGTCCAGCAGTGGATCCAGCAGTTCATGTACATGGGCTACGATGAGGCAGTGAGTAAAACAGTGATCACATAAATTGTGTCAATTGTCATAACATATGCAAAAAGTGTATTTATACTCACTTCGACTGGGTTATTGTAGTCTGCCTCGTGATTTTATTTTTAAGTGCATTAAAAATTCACACTGAATGAAATTTTGATATGACCATTGGATGCCAAGTAGTTAACAGCAGAGTCAAATAAAGATAAGACTAGATATCGATATAATGTCTTGGCTCAGCTAAAGCTAGAGTGCTTTGAACACTTCAGTATGTGATTAGTGCAGTGTAGCTGACTACTGATGCATACTATAACACTGGCTCAATTGACACCTGTGTCCTGCTGGAGACAGCTTCTCTTCTGTGTATATACGTATGATTTTTTACAAAGAGGTGCTCTAATTTCTTCTCTATTGCACTGCAAATAAAGATGACCAATCAATAAGTTTTCCATTTTTGGTCACATGCCAAGTGCAACTGCTGTTACATAAAACTACGACTTGGTGGCACTCACAAATGGTCTATTTTGCTACGTGACAGTGAATAGAAGACGACAATTTTAGAACCAGTGATGTGAGAAAATGGGTTGTCCCTTGAAATCAGATTTTCATCAACTATCAGTTAATAGTTATTCTAAAAGCACAAAAATGATGTTAATTAAAGGGGCTATATGTAAAAATGTTCATGCATTAATCACTTTTAATTGCTAAAGTGTAAACAGCTTGTAACGAAACTTCAAAAAAATTAAACCTTCTCCGGAGCAAGGGTGCCCTCCAGCTTCTAGTATGAATGAAACATACATTAAGGGTCAGTTTTACTAACAGCTTGTGCCAGTGCCAACCGTCTTTTGGCATTAAACACTGTCAGCATTTACTAAAGACGCACAGTGAAGAATTAGCGCTGAAAAGGCGTGGACATAGTTATTTTTGCACCTGAACTTATTGAATATGCATTTGTAGGAGTTTCTCTTTCAGACACAAAATTTATGGGAGGAGAGTATTCAAATGAATCACGCAACAAGATTTACTAACGTTTGCGCTCGTCAAATTACTGGTATTTGCGCCATTATTTAACGCCCAAAAAAGCATGTCTTAAACTATTTTGCGCTTGAAATGGCTGCAATTATTGTTGCTAGGAGGAGGTGCAGCAGAGAACAGAGAGCGCGTGCTAAAATGGTGTGGATTTTTTCTACACGTATTAAGTTATTTGGAATGCCAGAAGAACACATTATCTGAACATATAGTTTGCCTAGTTTGCCTTTCTAATTTGCTTCAGGAAATAAAAGATGACTTGGAACCCTCAACTAAGAGTCATGGAATACCAGATCTAATCTTCTTGCAAACTCTCCGGTTCTTTTCAATGTACTGTGGTTTCTTTATTTCCTTATTCTTTATTTGCGACTACACTAATTTGCGCTGTGCTCAGTATATTGCATTGGTCAATATGTAAATGAGATGTTGCGTCTGTGTTCTTTAATTTGCACGTTGTTAGTAAATCACTCGCAGAAATTTCCACACCCATCGGCACTGTTTTGGAATTGCGCTCTCGCACTAATTTGCCCTGTTTAGTAAAACTGGCCCTTAATGTGTTTACATGGCTCTTTATAGGGTTCCATAATGCTCACACCACCCTATTGTGGGTAAATATAGGAAAAATAATACTTCTTTCTAAAGAAATTTGAAGTAAACATATGCAAATTGTAAGACGGAATTGATGAATTGAATAAATCTCGTCTCTGTACTCTTGTATTTGTTGTTGTTTGATGAACACCATAGCAATTTCTAAAATCTGAATGGCTGTTTGAAAACATGTAATTACCGTTTTACTCCCTTTCTACTCCATAACAGGCAAGTGTCAGAATGGGGTAACTGGAGTATTTCTGTTTTTGTTTTTTTTTGCACTTTACCTACTGTAAGAACTTGAATCAGCATTTTCATTCAACCTGCCGTTTTTAGACATTGATCTGAACAGACAAATCCATGTGAAAAACGACTTTATGCATTGAACATTTGTGTTAGTGGCCTGAACACAATAAGAGAATTTTTAAAAAAGTGTATATATATATATATATATATTACACACACACACACACACACACACACACACATTTTTTAAATATACAGTACAGGTCAAAAGTTTGGAAACATTACTATTTGTGTGTTTTGTGAGAATCTTCTGTAATGAAGCCTGCATTTATTTGATCAAAATACAGAAGAAAAACAGTAATCTTGCAAAATGTTATTACAATATAAAATAATGGTTTCTATTTTAATATACTTTAAAGTAGAATTTATTTCTGTGATGCAAAGCTGAATTTTCAGCATCATTACTCCAGTCTAAAGAGTCACAAGATCCTTCAGAAATCATTTTAATATGCTGATTTATTATCAGTGCTGGAAACTGTTGTGCTGCTTCATATTTTTTTGGAACCTGTGATACTTTTTTGCAGGATTCTTTGATGAATAAAAAATTAAAAAGAAGAGCATTTATTTATAATATAAATCTTTTCTAACAATATACACTACCGTTCAAAAGTTTGGGCTCAGTATATTTTTATTCTTACTTTTTTTTGAAAGAAATTAAACTTTTATTCAGCAAGGATGTGTTAAATTGATAAGAAGTGATAGCACAGATTTATATTGTTAGAAAAGATTTTTATATTGAATAAATGCTGATCTTTTTAACTTTTTATTCATCAAAGAATCGTGAGAAAGAAGAAAAAAAAAAAAAAACACAGTTTCCAAAGAAATATTTGGCAGCACAGCTGTTGCCAAGATTGATAATTCTAATAATAAATCAGTATTTTCTGAAGGATCATGTGACACTTTAGACTGGAGTAATGGCTGATGGAAATTCAGCTTTGCATCACAGAAATAAATTATATTTAAAATTATATTAAAACAGAAACCATTATGTTATATTGTAATAACATTTTGCAAGATTACTGTTTTTCTTCTGTATTTTTGATCAAATAAATGCAGGCTTGATGAGCAGAAGAGACTTCTTTCAAAAACATTACAAATAGTAATGTTTCCAAACTTTTGACCTGTACTGTATATAATACAATTACAGTTGTTCTTCACAAAAAGTCTTATGGACTGCTTTCATGGTACATTTATGGTGATTTTGTGTTCTATTTCAGTCTACATTTTTTGCAAATGAATGTAAAACAGTATATATATATATACATATACATATACATATATACATATGTATTACAGTATACATATACAGTAATTACCAGTACTTAAATTTCTTCAAATGGGTTCAATGAGTAAATGATGAAAGAATGAATGATGAATTTTCATTTTTGGGTGAACTATCCCTTTAACACTGTACTTTTGATTACTATTTTATTTATTTAGGCCTATTTTCAATTTCCTTCATCAAAAACTGTACATTTTCCCCCTGAGACTGAATCTGAGATCCAGGCATGATTCATTGTCTCATTTCACCATTATGTATTTCCAGAGACTTGAGACTGATCTCTCCTATTGGATGGACCAGGCCAGATCAAATGACCAGGGCCGGCAGCATCATCATGATGAGAATGCCCCTATGAGCCAGCAGGACCCCAGTTCCTACAGACATGGGGCCAATGTTAATTATGATTACTATTAAAACCCCTAAAACCTAACATTCGCTGTGAAACCTGGAGACTATTGCCTGACTTGTAAATCACTCTACTGCTCTAAGCCAATGTACATACCACAGAACCTACAGTATTTCCTGTAGATGATGTGTCATTTATTATTATTATTATTATTATTATTATTATTATTATTATTATTATGTGAGTATGCATATGATTATGCAGTTGCTTTAGGGGAAGCTAATCAAAATAGAGAGAGGAATGAATACACAATGAATAAAAATAGAGTGCTTTTTTCCTGTTTGTATTCTATGATTGTATAACATCCTAACTGTATTGTAAATATATTGGTAGTTTGAAGTGGCTACATCTTAAATAAAACTTAAAATGACGTAACAGGTATTGTGATTCTGATACACTTGCACAGGCTTGCATAAGCATGTACAAAAAGGATATGAATATTGATAAACATGACTCATTTAACTGCACAATGAATGGGCTCAGATTACCAGACGTAGTGATTTCATGACTCAATTCATTCGAAGGACACAACATCTGAGGCTGAGGGCAATATAAACAAACTACTAATGAAGAGAAGACAATAGACAAAAACTATTGTTCTCCAGAATTCAGTGAATCAGAATTCTTACAAATAGCATGTTCCAAATATTTAAACCAGACAATAGTTGTGTCCCAGTTTTGGGGCTACATCCTTTGAAGACTGTAGTCCAAGACCAAATGCAATGGTGCAATGAAAGCTGTCCTATTTCAAAGGCTCCTTCAAATGCAGTCTCAAAATGCCTCCTGAATTACTTGAGAAGATCTCATGATTTATTTTGAGCTGGTGATGACAGGATTGTTTTGTTTGTTTATTTATTTATTTATTTTTTTTGGA
The DNA here is from genome assembly GCA_021397915.2 of Tor tambroides. Lineage (NCBI taxonomy): Eukaryota > Metazoa > Chordata > Actinopteri > Cypriniformes > Cyprinidae > Tor > Tor tambroides. The sequence goes on from JAFVLL020040760.1 coordinate 24,379, forward strand.
GAAAAAATGCTGCATTGCACTCTTAAATGTAAACACTGGGTTTCAACTTGCTTGAACATCTGACTATCCACAAACACTATCCATTTTTATCTATTTACGATCACATAAGAAAGAGTGGTGTTCCAAATATTATCTCACCTATGATTCAGTCATAGGCAATTCACAGTCATGCTTATATTGGACCACCAACATCATTGTGAATGTGTGTGATATTAAATTTTTATGCAAAATTTAAATAAACAAATAGTTAATATTGAGTAAATAACATTTGGGTTGGATTTTAGGCACGTCCTGATTTTGCTGAGTTCGACGTGTTCCTGGGTCAACATATTTTGTTAACCCTGGAACAACATTTTAATCCAAAAATTTAGTCTTGACCATATCTCTATACTTAAACCTAACCTTACCCATGAAAAATCAGATTTAATGATAGATGAATGACACTGATGTACAAGCACCAAACACTGATTGTAAGCCTAAACTTCACAAAAACTATTAACTGGTTCTTCAAATCTGATTGGCTAATCACAGTGTTGTTCCAGGGTCAACAAAGATGTTGATCCAGGAACACGTCGAACTCGGCAAAATCAGGACGTGCGGATTTGTGCGGATTTTAGACACAGTATTACCCAGTACTTTGTTTTTGCTCTGTCAGTTTCCAAACAAAGCATAATGAACAATCGAGCAACACACAGTAGTCAGCTTTCCATCCTGAATGATCAGTGTTAACAAACCGGTTGAGTGAATTATTCAATGACTCACTTGCAATTTAATGACAGTCACTTTTGGCCACCTGCAAGCATCTGTGTAACCTGCACACAGGGTCTTTGAATAATCCCCACCTGCAGTACATTAACAGAAAGCTTGATTGGAGAATGCAAACAAATTATCTCAGGGCTGTATGACTGTATATCAGTGCCTTTGGAGTGCCACTAAACCATTTAAATTTGGCAACCAAAACTAACTGTATAAACTATAACAAACAAACATCAAAACTATAACAAACAAAAGTCATACACTTCTGTTCAAAAGTTTGGGGTCAGTGTTTTTTATTTCTTTATTTGTTTGAAATTACTTTTATTCAGCAAGAATGCATTAAATTGAACAAAAATTTGTGGAATAAATTTCATTTTACAATGTAAAAAAAGAAGAAAATATTTATTTTAAATTTGATTTTTTGATCAAAAGTGCAGCCTTGGTGAGCATAAGAGACCACTGAAAATATTTTTTTAAAAATCTTACCATCCACAAACTGTAGTGTAAACAAATCATAATATGACACTTCTGTCATATGATGCTCCAAACAGGTTTACATTAACTTCATTTATTTATTTATTCAAATTCATATGTAAACCCACCTGGCACACTGATCAAAATATACTACAAAGACTTCTAATGTCTTATGATCAAGAAGAATAAGCAAGAACAGACCATATTAATTTTGTAGGCCAGACGACAAGCTTAGGGGGCTTTGAAAGTTATTGTTGTTCGGATTTGTTAAAGTCTGGTTGGTATGTTCCTTAAGGGTCAAAATCAAGACCCATAGTTTAATTCCGTCAGGGAGTAGACAATGAAACAAACCTAAGTCTAAATCAGGGCTTTTTTCATCTTGGTGTTCACCACTTATCACAAAAGAGAAAATTAAACAGTGGAAATGTATTACAGATGTTTTAAACGAGAGAATGTTTTATTTACATTTTCCATGTTGCAGATGGTGACTGCTTTGACGTTCCACATTTATTATCCTTATTACGCCAGAGCAAAGAGCTTATACGACCATTGATAAACAGCAGACAAAATAAATTTGTATCATACTGCTGAATGTTCTTGCCTTTTATGTAAAAAAACATCTGTTATCTGTCACATGTTATTACAGTAATTATCCTAGTAATTAGGTCCTTCAGACTTTTATCATGTGTGCTTTAGGAGAACATATGCACAAGAAACTTGTGTGGTAGATAATTTTTTATGCTTGAAAGTGTCTGTGTGAGCATGCAGATGTCAATGTGTGTAAACGTCAGGGTTGAAGTACAAGACTACAGTGGATCTGAGCCCTGGTTTAGCCATCATCCCGATGTTATTGCTTCACAATCCTTCATTTATCCAGCTCTCTAAACTAATACTGTAGGTTTCTGTCTTTATCGCAGAGAGATTTGTTATATAACACTGCTACAAATACCAGTGCATTCGAAGATCAAACACACCTGTGGAAACCCTATTCTTGACAATATTTCAAACAAAAATACTGCTCAGGCATTATTATTATTATATCCAGACATACTCTGTTCTGTACTCTTTTGATCATGTTTAACATTTATCTTTATTGTATGTCTTCATTTCATTTGGTATTATTTTTTGTTCTCTATTTATCCTTCTCTTTACCTTTGTGCCACATTTGAGTCATCACTCCATCCCTCCGCAAACAGTTGCCTCTGATTTTGAGCATGGCTTTATCGATTTCCCTTTGAGGTGGCAAGATTTTATGCTACAAAATGCATCTAATGTCCCAGAGGAAAGGAAAATCAAACATGAGATCTCCTTCTCAACTCACATCTTTCTCCTAGACAGAAATGAGATCAAGTGAACATCAAACTGAGACATAAGGCTAAGTCTCCTGCTTCTCACATGTTTCTCCTGAGACAAAAAATGACATTCTTTCATGTTTGTCTCCTCTAAAGCTTCATAAGAGATCTC
>JAFVLL020040761.1:0-37242 GCA_021397915.2 Tor tambroides
CGTTGAAAAAGTACCTGGCACTGATATTCTCTGATGACTGATAGACATGATGTAATGCTGATGGCTTCAGGGTAGTTGAAAAAGGTCTTGTTCATCACTGTGCAACATGAATGGACTTCTTCCATTATTTAAAACAACATACCACACATCCACATAAGGTTTTAATAACTAATAAGTTATTAAATAAGTGGACATAATCTATAACAGTAGGCATATTCATAAAAGTGCTTCTCATTCAGATTAAGGATAAGTAGTTTGTTGTTAAACAATGTGTTTTTTATTGTTTTGCATGTTTATTTTTTGACAAAAAATAGGTATTTCTCTAATCATCTGAAATTCTAAATGAATCAAGATCTTTGCTGAGTCTATTATACAATGCAGAGTGTAGTTTCTCCTTAAAGAATGCTTTGAAATGCCTCATCCCCTTCTCTGGGGATTTTATTTCAGGTGGATGAGATGTGGGTGACACGTCATTCAGCAGTGTGTGCACTGATCTGACCAGTTTCACTACAGGTCTCCACAAGTATCTTATTGCTTGCTGATCTTTGTAAAGGAATGATTTGGAAAAATACTCAAATAAAAAAAAATACTAAAAAGAATGATTGATATATAAGCAGCTAAGAAATTCTCATTTAATAACAATATGCATTCTAATGGTAATATTTGTAATTAATTTATTAAAATTAATTAATTAAATTTTTGACAAAAACTCAGAACAATTTAAAAAAGGCAATAATTCAAATATACCAATGAATATAAAATCATTCAAATACTCAAGAATCAATGAATAATTCAATGACATAATCACGCTGATAATGACGCCACCTGTGGACTTCATATCCCACGCTCCTTTGTACCACTAAAATTCAACATTCTCTGATTGGTTGAGTATTCCCATTAGGCGGGAACTGTGGTTTATGGGCGTGCTCTTACATTCTGATTGGCTGTTGTGAATGTCAATCACCAGGGCATTTCTAGTGTCTGGTTTCCTGTGTTACCGCCCTTGCGCTGAGACAGTGAAGACGGGTGCGGGAGTTTTTTTGCTTTCCGACCAGGAATAGGTCACTAAAGGGTAAAACGCTTGCAGGAATTTCACTAAGGTAAGAAATATATTTCGTCCTCTGTCAGTGTGAGGTAAATATTAGGACAGAGGTCATAAATGTAGAGGTTTGTGTAGTTCAGGGTTAGCTGGCTAAGCGCTCGAGCGCTGATATCCGTGAGAGCGTGAGCAGATGGGCCAACAGTTTACGATATTACAATTATCAAAAAATGTCAAGTTATCTCATAATTATAGCACACCGAGCCCATTATATGTACTCATTTATATATTAAACCAGATACATGATTAAAACTAATTAACACATGCTTCACTGATTTTTATCAATGTAAGTTAACACTTGAGTCCATATGTGATATGGACATCCGTCATAGTAAATCATGTACTGTCAGAACAACTTTGATTCAGACATAGCTTATTTACACGATAGTTGGACTAAATCACACAATGCGTATTTGAATTATGAATACTGTATCTTAATACATTATTTATGACTTACTGTATTAGAAAGTATTATTAAAAATGCGCAGTGTAAATGACGTTTTGCCTTAATGGCCACATCTGTATGGCTGTAATAATTTTCCTTTTTTATTTTTTTACATTATTTAGTTTAATAATATAAATTCTGCACGGAAATCCGTTTAGCAGCGTTGCAAACGCACGCGCTGGTGATGATGCTAATGCAAACCTCGAGCAGGTCAATTGTATGTTTAATGTGACCCGTTGCTGTTATTATTATTATAATGATGTTGTGTCGCGCAGAACGGGCGCAGCTGTGAGCGTGAGTTCTCGTTATAACGGGTGTGGTCTCCACCCGGGGCGTGACTCTGCGTGGCTTTACATAACTGACTCATGGGATTTAATGCACATGCACAATATAGTATAACGCAACATAGAGCACTGTTCATAAAAGCACTGTGTGAGAGAGAATGAAAACTATTTCCAAACGAGCATGTTCTGCTTTCAGAGATGATGATGATGGATTATCTATCTATCTATCTATCTATCTTTCTGTAGCTCTTTTCACAATGCACAACTGAGTAATGAATTTTTCCCTTCCTGAAATGACACTTTAAAGAGCACTTGTCTCAAGTAATGGTTGCATCTATCTTTCTGTAGCTCTTTTCACAATGCACAACTGAGTAATGAATTTTTCCCTTCCTGAAATGACACTTTAAAGAGCACTTGTCTCAAGTAATGGTTGCTAGATGTGCCTCTTACACAATAAACATTTCAAAACCCACCCTCCATCTGGGTTCCATAAGCCTCGGTCTCTGTCTCTCAGAGGAAGTGATGGATGAGAAAGAACCGAAGAAAAGATTCTCAATGTTGTCACTCTCAGGAGCCCAGCTAATTTTAGCTTTTTTCCTTTTCTAGAGTAATGAAGCAGATCTCCTCACATTTCCTCTTATAAGTTTAATTTGAGTTTTGAGTTCACACTGAACCAATACCGATAACATTAAATCAGATACACTACCTTACAAAACATTTTTTTAAAAACTTTTTTCTTTGCTAAATGAATACTTTACATCAGCAAGGATGCATTAAATTGTCCGAAGTGACAGTAAATACATTCATAATGTTGAAAGTATAATAATAATAATAATTTTATTATTAGAATATTTTTAGATGCTGTTCGTTCAAAGTTTTTATTTATCACAGAATTCTGAAAAAAAGGTATAATAACTGATTTTAGTATGCTCAACTGATTTCAGTATTGGTAATAATAATTAATGTTTCTTGACCACTATATCAAGTGACTGGGGAAAAAAACAACAACAACAGCTATATGTTATTACAGGAATAAATTAAAGTGTATTTAATATTCGTTTTAATATATATTAAAGTAGAAACAATTTCAGAAATTCTAAGAATATTCTACAGTATTGCAGTTTTTTAAGAAAATGTCATTATGGTGATAGTAAGGTGATTTTTATTTTTTTTTCCATTAAACATTAAAAATCTTACAGACCACAAATTTTTGAATGGTAGTGTATATCATGTTAGGCTGATAAATATATAGTATTAAAAATCTGTACTAGTACTTTGAAAAAAATAAGCCGCGTTAGTGAAATCAGTAGTTTTACAACTCTGCAATAGTGTAGGGCATCAAAACAATGGAAATGTAAAGTGTCTATGAATGAAGAAAAAGTAACTCTGAAGGTAACAATCTTACTTTGCATAAAGACTTTCTGAGGATTGAACTCAACTCATTTTTAATCAATATTAATAAAAATCAAAACAAAAATAAAAAAACACAACGAAACTTTTTTGTTATTCGGAGCTTTACTGATGTGCTATTTTTGTGTGTCGTGGTGGTTGTGTGACCTTTTGCCCTGTGTCTTTTCAGCCTTATTATGGATTTGCCCTGTAATGCACTTACAGCAGACAGCAGAGGAAGAAGCAGTACTGGCTTCCTCCGTATTTTGTCTGTCTGTCGGATTAAGAGGTGTTGATAAGGTTTGCCTGATTGACAGCCACAGAGAATAACTAACAACTAGATTTTACAGTTTCTAAATACAATGAATGGTTCAAAAGTCTCAGCTTTGGTGCTACCTTGTAGTGGTTGGTGGTTAGATTGTCAGAAGTTCCCACCCTAGCACCTCTAAGATTATCTGGATTTATCATAGTCCACAAGGAGAAAAAAAAAAGTCAAGTCATATTGCTTGGATAAGTAATCAGAAACCTCTCCTCCACAAGCCGCACAATTACAGGTATTGATCACTGCAGCAAAGTTTAATATCTAGGTTTAGGGCTTTGTTCAAATCCCCAACACCCCTTAATTTGAGTATATTAAGCTTCGCTCTGTGGCATCTATACATTTATTGCTGGCAATCTCTTAAAAGTTGGTCATTTTTGCGATCCTTTGTAACGCGCGAAACACTAAAACTCCTCACTTTGAGTCATTTTGTATTGGGAAAAGGAAAGAGGCTTGTGGTTAAGGATCTTGGCTGGTTGCAGGTTGATCTAAGGGGCAGTCCAGGATCAGAAGAGCTGCTGAATTTGTTCTTAGTTTTAGCACCATTTAACCCTTAAGCCACCTAAGACCCTGTTTTCTCTTGGGTCAACTGTTCCTTTGTCTTCTGCAGTAACAAATATTGTGAGTAGGGAATCCTTCAAATCTGCTGCTAGTGCATAACTTGCTCAATACAGCTTTGGCTTGTTAAATTGGAAGTTAATGGGAATATTATGGATCTTTACCCCATGAGGGTCTCAGACACTTCACCTTAAGACTGAGAGTTAAGATGACGCCAATCCTGCTTAGAAGCCCAATGGCATTTTACTAGATTTACCACGGATTTTTCTTAGTCTTAGAGAAAGTCTAATTTACTTAGCCATTAAGTACTCATAAGTTAGACTGCGTTGAACATAAAGTCTCACTGTGTTTGGCTTAATGTTCAGAGCACTGCATTTGAAACTGTTCATGAAAAACACTACGGTTTCGCTGATGGATCGGCACGCAGCTTGATTTCACTCTCAGCTTTGGCACAAGTGCCAGTGCAAAAGAACACCCTCCAACAGTAATACAGTATTTTATCCTCATGCAACAGTCCAGTTTAGTGCTTTTCTTCACCTTCACATTTACTATAATCTCTTAAACATTGACTGCTCTGTTTAGTCAGTCAGAATAGCTCAAGTAAAATGAGCTGTAATCATAACAAAGAAATACTTTAATTGCAGGTGCTGTGAATAAATTATAATCTTGTGCTGTGGGATTTCCCAGGGATTGTCATTACATAGTTTGGCAACATCTAATTAGTCTTTAGTATGCACTATTTTTGGTCACCTAGTTGTGGGTCAGAAATGACAGTTTGTTCATGAATTGGCAAATAAATGACATCAGCTTTTCCTGGAGTATTTTTGGCTGCTGGAATTTCCTTGTGTTTTATGGGTCTGATGGCTGACTTGAGCTGGCAGGCCTTGATTTAGGCTTCCCTGTCTAAAACCACAACCTTGAAGTCACAATTTTCAAAGCAGAAATCAAGACTCCTTGTGTTCTGTCTAGGTGTTTTTGAATATGTGTCTAGTCTGTGTGTGATGGACCTGACCCTAATCAGTGTTATTATAGTAAACACAGGCTTGCTAGTCAGCTTGTCCTTCAGACAACACACCAGATTTTGAAAATATAGTTTTGCTCATCCCCTGAAGTGATATACAGTAGGCTACACTTACTGCAGCAACAGTGAGAGGGTGAAGTTTTCCACTCGGGATTATAGCGGTGATGATTATGATTCATATCTTTATTGAAACACTGCAGCTTGATAAAGTAGCTGAGGAATTTGGGGTTGGTGCAGATCTGCAGGGGAGTGAAGTTCAAAGGTCAAAGTGTTTCCAGATGGGAATGAGTTGTTGCAAAATTAAGTTCCAGTCTGAGGTTAAAGATCATGAGAGGGGAACATCTTTCCAATATCAAACAGAGGACATGTAGGATCTGTTCAGTAGTCTCTCTCTCGTTGATTAGTGGAAAAATGTTTGTGAAGTTAGTTATGTAAGTGTTTGAACTTGCTATTACAAGATATAGAGTGAATTTGCATTTTCATTCAGCCCATCTGTCCTTTTAATTTTTTTTATTTAATTTTTTTTAATGCCTTGGTCTGAATGGACAAATAGAATGTATGTTTGATCATGTACACATTTAGCCTCATGCTGTGGTCACACTAGACTCTGAGCTCGAAAAATTATGGACACTGTCATAATAATACAGCAAACTCTGCAGAGTCTTTAAAAAAAACATAATCCAACATGTAAAACATCCAAAACATAATAATAATCAGTCTACCCCGCTTTACTGCAACAATGCAATCCTGCATATTCATGCCCAGTTTAACAAGGTTTAAGCCTAGTCCCAGACTCAAATGAATATTTTTGCTGTCTTAACTGGAAGCAACTTGAACTGGAAGCTATTGATTTGTATCAAGATACACACCAAATTGTTTTTTTTTTCTACGGCACATAAAAAAGCAAAATATTTAAAGTATTTTCTTCCGGCTTGGAATCCGTATGAATTGAGGTTAGAGGAAAAGAAATTGTAGTGTGTCTTCAGTGGCCACTGCAACTTCCATTACAGTGCAGTGTATGGACATTTTGAGAAAATTAAGCGCAATAAAAATAAGCAAATTCAATTTTGAATAAGTGTTGCAGGAGAGGATATTAATAGTCATAACTAAGGGTATTTAAAGCTACTGGAAATCATAGCTAAAATTGTTGTTTTATATACTAATATAATAGTATATGCTGCAATGTAATGTGTACTATAGTTGACTGCAAAAATCGAACCAAATTTTCGTGCCAAACAATTTGTGTTGTGAGCATGCCTTTATTCTAATGGCAGGACATGCTTTAATTTTTATTAAATTGTTAATATTTCATCTGTGAATCAGTAATATAATGAATTATAGGTTTTGCATCATTGCATTCTAAAATCTCTCAACATATTTTTCCTCTATTTTGTAAGGCAAGTACTGAAGTTCGTTACTGACATATATGTATCACAGTAGTGTATGTATTTTTGACTAGAATTACCCATTTACAATGAATGAATTTTTCTGTGTGCAGGCATTTAATCAAACTGGACTGCAGTCTCTCTCTGACGGACAGTGTAAATCATGGCTCTTCCGTTTAAGAAAGATCTGGAGAAGTATAAGGAGATTGATGAGGATGAGATTCTGAACAAGCTGTCAGAGGAGGAACTCAAGCAACTGGAGAGTGCTCTAGAGGAGATCGACCCCGAGGTGAGACACACCTTTCTTCACACTTTCAGATGAGCAGAGGCAATTGTAACCTCATGAATGTCTCTTTGCTTTTTTTTTTTTGATGTCTGCATCATATAGCAGCTGATGGAGATATACCAGATCACACTGCTAGAACAAGATATCAGTTATTAAAGGGTTTATTCACCCAAAAATGAAAATTCTGTATGACTTACTTTGTTCTGTGACTGTGAAACATAAAAGAAAATATTTTTAAGAATGTTGGTAGCCAATTTTGGGGACCATTGACATTGTATGGACAGGCTAAGAATTTTCATTTTTGGGTCACCTGTACCTTTAAGCACAAGCAAATTAAAAGTGTAAAAAATCAGTCCTAAAGATGAAAATGTAATCATTTGTAATTAATAATAAGTTGTATGCAGTGAAAAAAAGGCTTAGAAAAACCAGACACAATCACCCTTATTCCTGGTAATTCACTGATAACAAAGTGATGATGTAATTCACAATGTTGTCATTGTGGTAATGGGTGTGGTCATGTGTAATTTTGAACTGCAACTATAAAGTAAAATACTTGTTTATCAAACTGTTGAAAATGGCCATTTCCAAATCTGCCTTGAGGAGTTTCTGTTATGGCCTCTCATAAACAACTCTGTGTCTGTTTATTTATGAGTAAACAGAGCTCAAGTTTGCTTCCAAACACAAGAGCTTCCTCTTGAGCAAATATCTCAGCAGTTTTTCCTATTAAACATAAAAAATTAGTAAACACAATTTTGACATGTTGAGGTTCAGACCTGCCCATCATCATTACCAAGCAAATGCAAATAATAGTTCTTATTTACTTAAAAAAATAAGCAATTAATTGAGTGTCACTTGGCATGAAATAAGATATAAAAGTTTCATAGTATAACTGATACCACATCTCTTCTGAATCCATTTTCCAGAATGCTTTGCTGCCAGCTGGACTCAGGCAGAAGGACCAGACCACAAAAGGAGCCACCGGTCCTTTTAACCGCGATAAACTGCTGCAGTATCTGGAGAAGGAGGCCATGGACTATAAAGACAGAGATGATTACCTCCCCTTCACTGGAGAGAGGAAAGGTACACGGATGATATATTTGATATAGCAGTAGACATTAACAGAAACACCATTAAAAAATCGCAGCTGTCATTCTGATTGGATTGAATGGGAGGATACATAAAAGTCCAGGTATTGAAGATTAGCTGCATTAACTTTTTAGTAAAATTTCTTAGAATAAATCAATAGGAATTTTAATAGTAGACAAAGTTTAGAAGAATCAGTTTGATTGAAGATCTAGATTTTAAAACAATACTAGTAAATGCAATACTGTAATTCACACAAATATGTAAAAACATGTCACTTGTCACATCCCCATGTTATTTCAGACACTTATGACTTCATTTCCTTCCAGGAACACAAAAGATGTTGAGTAGTTATAGTAGTAGATAGATATTTTTATAACTAAAGAAACAATTGGCCTAGGAGCTGCCTTAAAATGAAGCAGACTTCATTTTAAAATGTCGTGTTCTTCTTATTTTGGGGAGATGCCAACCTCTGCAGCTGTACCATTGGAGAAAGAGCAACTTGGATCAGATGTGCCTTGATAACCAGTCACATAATAGCTTTTGACGTCAATGAATTGCTGGCAGAGTTATATGGCAGTTGATCACCGTTTGTTGATACCATAGAAATGAATGAGACGTGCCGTACACTGAATCTTACCTGACGCGAAATTGTCAGTTCTCTTATAAAACACTTTTTTTTTTTTTTTTTTTTTTTGTTCAGTGTAAACCTCAAATATAGATGAATACGAAATGAATGTTTAATGGCAAACATGTTGAAGATTAGCCAACATGTTATCAATTCATTAAGTGATAAGTTGTTCCTCACAAAAGCGGTTTATACTGTGTGAAGCCTCTTCTCCTTTGACATCTATTTAATAAAATGGCCTATTTTTGCAAACCTCGTGGATGCTCTTGTTAAGACACGTTTATGGTTCTTTAAGTCCTTTTGGAGCTTGAACGTATACGTCACTGTACTTTTTGCTTATATGGAAAAGAACAAGTCATGCAGGTTTGCTGAGTAAATAAATGCAAGAATTTTCCTCTTTTGGGTGAACCGTTCCTGTTATGTTGGTTGGTTTATCAGCATTGGCTGCATCCAAACTTGCATGTTCTTTGAGGGTTCTTGTTTTGAATAAGTACCTACTTTGCAAGCTTTGTTCCACATGGTATGAATGTAATCTTGACGTACTGCATACATCATGTTAATATTATCACGTGACCTACGGTGTCACTTGCGTGGCTTCACTGCCACTCACAACTCCTCTCCCGTGCCCCCTCATGGGATACTAAAGAGTCCATTGGATGCACACCTTAGAATCTCACCAAAGTAGATACTTTTTTTTTTCCAGGTACTTTTTCCCTACAGTTAATGTGAATTCAGACATACTACTCTTTTCACATACTGTTTTTCATTTACTATATATTAGGGAAGTAAAGATTCAGCCATCAAGGGGATTGAGCAGGCAAGGGAGTGGTGTACAGTATCTAATGGTGTTTGCTCTAATCTGGTTGCTGTGGTTTTGCAGAAGTTTTTAGAGATTTTATCATAATTGTCACTCACTGCTCAGGCTGTGTGTGAGCCTTCCATGTTCTCTTGCTGTGTGTGAGTGAGAGTGCTGCATCAGCTCCTGTAGTGACTTAGACACTGCTGTCTCTGCAGGTATGATTAATTAATACCATCTGTTCTTACATAACCATACACACACTGTGGCTCGGATGCTCTGTATCTGTCTGTGTGTGTGTGTGTGTGTGTGTGGAATTGCCCGTGTATGTGTGTTGGCTCGGCATGTGAGTGCCCCCACCCAGTATTTACTGTACACACTGATTTTTATCTACTGAAGTTGCTGAGGAACACATGCTGATACACAGCATCATGACGCAGATAGTGTTTGGAGGAACAGGATCTTTAATAATGAATGATATTACTGTCTGACGGTAATGCTGAAAGCTTAGCTCTGTATGTGTGCATGTAGATTGAAGTCCTGTTCGACAAAACAAATATTCGGTGCGATTAAAAGTTGCTAAATCTGAAGTTGCTAAACCTCCCCCTCTTCAATTGCTAAGATTTAAAAAAAAAAAATCTTATTTAGATATTTGACTTTACAAAAATGACAATTCTGTCATTAATTATTCACCCTGATGTCGTTCCAAACCCGTAAGACCTTCATTCATCTTAGGAACACAAATTTTAATATTTTTGATGAAATCCGAGAACTTTCGGACCCTGCATAGACAGCAACACAACTCACATGTTCAAGGCACAGAAAGGTAGCAAGGACATTGTTAAAACAGTCCATGTGACATCAGTGGTTCAACTGTAACTTTATGGTACGAGCATATTAAGTACGAGAATATTTTTTTGTGCGACTTCATTCAACAAATGTATTTTTTTCTTTGTGCACAACAAGTATTCTTGTACCTTCATAAAATGACAGTTGACCCACGGATGTAAGACAACAAACTAAAAAGGCGATCTAATATGAACAAAATCCAGTTCTTTAAATAATTCTGAATCCAATTTAGATTATTAAAATAAATTGGTAATCCTGAAATGACAATAATACACAACTGTCACAATACAGTTATAAGTTATATTTAATATCACTTTGTTGTAAATCCTTCTAGGTAGTTTCCTCATAGATCTATGTATCTTAAATTAAAATAATGTAGAACATCTCCTGTGTAACTGATCTCCGCATGTATGTTGTTTGTTAATTGGGATTCCTTTTAATTCTGTCAACAAACAGGTTCCACAGAAAATCAGTATTCCAGCAGAAAAGCACGCTTAACAGGGTAATCAGCAGTAACCTGTGACTCACATGAGGAATGTTTTTCCTGATTGATGGAACTGAACTCTTAAGGGCCATTTCCAAATAAAAGAGTCCATACAGATGTTATTTGTTGCCTGTGGTCATTCTCACTAATTGATTTTAGTACATTTAGGAATGTTTCCAGGCATTTTCTGGACTGTCAGGAAAGTGAAACTCTACAGGAAGAGATCTAAAGATAGAGTGTCTTTAGAGTATGTCTAACGTTTCTCTCCTGGGCACAAGCTTCTCGTCTGTTAAATCCATCATCTCGGATGGGTTTAGGATTTCTCGCACTCAGCATACATTGTCCTGTAATGGATTAATACACTCAGTTTTTGCATTAGTGTGAACAGTAGTGTGTGCATAAGTGTTGTAGCCTCTTTTCCAGTTCTAAGAACGGTAAGGAATGATTACACTTTTTCCACTATTTCCACTTGAGCTTGGTTTGGCACGATTACAAATCTTTCTCGGTCCGAAATTTTCAGCACTGTTGGAGAACGGTTTGGTCCGATGGTGGAAAAGTGGCTAATTAGACTGATTTATATTCATTTATTTACAGCTCAGATTTGTAAAAATCACAGGCACACACATAGTTGTCTTTCTCACACACCCTTGTTCTATTAGTCATGGTTCATTTGCGTTGTGTAATGTTCTTTAGGTCACTGAATGCTAATGTCTCATCATAACTCAGGTGTCTCTGTGTACATTATAAACACAACAGTTTAGAAGTTGCTTTAGCATACATCTAAGTTGATATATATATATTTTTTTAGAAAGTATGCATTAAATTGATCAAAAGTGACTGTTATGACTTTCAAAACTGCTTTTAATATTGATAATTATTAGAACTCAAGAATTACTTGAGCACCAAATTAGCATATTAGAATGATTTTTAAAGAATCGTGTGACACTGAAGAGTAATGTCTGTTGCAAATTCAGCAAAATTGAGATTTTAAACGATTATGCTATTGTTTTTACTGTATTTTATATCAAAGAAATGCAGCCTTGGTGCAAATCTTACAGAGCTTAAACTTTTGAACGGTGTTGTATTTTAAATTAATTAGATTTTTTGTGCCCTGTTTGAGAATTGTTTTTCTTGTTTTACAAAATTTAGATCAGCATATCTCACAAAATACTGATTAAGTGGTTTTGCAGTGTTTTGAGGGTCTTTTTAACTTTGTAAGTGCTTAATTTCATTAAAGTGACTCTCAAGTGTTTCCACAGCTTCTAGTTTAGGATTTGCTAGACTGGACTTTTAGAACATTTGTTCAATCTCAATGTCTGAGAACAAATGAGGAAACAGGAAGTGCTGGAATTCCTCTGGGATGAAGTCTAAATGGCCCTTAGCGACAGAGAGAGAATTTGAGAGATATGCATCTCTGCCAAGTGCTGCGTATCTCTTCTTCATACTGCATGTTTCAATGGTAATATAGTCAGGGCGGGTACACATGACACACAAAGTGTTTGTTGCTGAGGCATCATTTGATACACCTCAGTGGCCAGATCTGTTATAATGAGTGAATGCAATGGAAAACTTGACTCCATGGATTTGTTGATGCCCTTGTGTCTTCTCTCTGATTTCCTCTATTTGCTCTGCTGTCCTGCTGAGGGCCTTTAGAGTACAGCTGGCTATGACAGCCTGTGCAGAAAGACTCGTCTGTACTGGTCCACAGGGGAGGACTCTGTGATTGGGTCGTGAAAGGACAGGAAGTAGTTAGGGAGGTAGAGGTCAGCCAAGATCAGCTCAGCGGCTCAGCTGGACCCAAGAGACACACTGTGATGGGCCGAGCTCCTCTCTCTCTTCTGGTTCTGACTGGTTTTGTGCTGCAGGCTTTTCTCTGTACCACAGCGGTTTACATGAACAGAACAAAAAAACAACCGCTAAATAAAGGGCTTAAATAAAATGTTCCTCCTTTTCTCCGTGTGAGGTCTGCTTAACAAAGATGCCCCTTCAGAACCAGTACAGAACTGCTTTGTTCATATCTGCCATACAGAATCAGATTTTGTTCAGTTTCTGTCATCATGGTAATAGAACAAAACCAAACAAAGTTTGTGGTGTGGATTTAAATTATAATAATCAGATATAAGTGTTTTTTTGATGCAGAATCGGCAGGTTTAAGCAGCCAGTGCACTTAAGTGCACTTTTTTTTTTTTTTTTTTTTTTTTTTTACCCCCCGGTTAGTTTCTCATTCAACTGAGATCAGGCGGGAGAACAACATTTCCAAGTCACTAGCAAAATAAATACACTGTGTCGAAAAGCTGAGCTGCCACAAATATATCCACACCTGTACGATCGCTCGCGGAGAGACTTTAAAGATTCAGAGAAAGCATTTAATTCAAGAAATTGCAACGAAGCTTGGTGTCTACGACCCGGAGTTATACAAAAAGCGACGTAGAGAAACATCAGATGCAAGTTTTCCAAAGCCATGAAAAGAATGAAAGGAAAGAGTAAAGATAAAAGGTAGCAAGTACCAAATACATGTTTCAAATAATTGTTACACCATACTGCTACTGCTGCTGTTGTTCTTTCAATAAACGAATTTAAAAGGTATACAATAAATGAAATGCCAAAAGAACATACAATAATAAACGTTTGTTTTTAGCAAATCATAACACCACATAAAATATAAAAAGGTGTAATAATTTATCCAGTTTAATAAATGAACACTAATAAAATAAATAGGGATGCACGATATTATCAGACAGATATCAGAATCAGCCGATAATGGCTTTAAATGTAAATATCGGCATTAGCCCGATATGAAAAATTATGCAGATATGTATTGCCGATAAGAGGAATATGTTAACTCACTTGTGCTCAGGGTGTGCTAGTGATTAGATCACGTCAGCAGTGTTGCTCATTCTTGAAGCAAAGTTTTGTCTGAATGATGATTAGACTCACTCTTTTGGATCGCTGCATTTAATCTGTGAAAGCAGTACAGAATGAAGTGTTCAGTGTGTGATAGAGTAAACAGTAATAGCAGTGCAGTGGCAGCAGTGACAGCCTCCCCCAGGTCCTAATGCCCGCTCAGTAAGGAGTTTTAATCTGTAGGGGGCGCTGTTGGCCTACTTCTAATAAAATTAAAAGTAAAATAAAATAGAGTATGTTTTGATTTAAAGGTCAGAAGCTATAGCTTACATGAAAAAAAAATCACAAACATGACACTTGTAAATTAAATTTTATATATACTGATTTATTCATTAATCTACAAATGTTAAATCTTAAAATATAATGTTAGGGTTAACACTGCACAAAAACCCTTCAATATTGTTTATTTAATTCTAACAATAAGTTCTTGTTAACTAACCAAAATTAAAAATATTTTGCTTATAATTTCTGCACAGGAGAGACTTGGTGTTGTTTCTAAGCAAAAGGAAATATATCGGTATCGGTATCGACCAAAATGAGTTGAAAAATATCGGCAAAAATCCAATATCGTGCATCCCTAAAAATAAAGTTACAAACAGGTTTGTATTATTGAGATGACTCCAATATTTTTTTCCACATCGTGCTAAAGTTTCCAGACTATGAGCCATTCACACTTAAAGGAGTGATTATGGAAATGGTATGGTTCTTTTGTATTGCAAACATGATACTTGACTCTGAACTGCTGCTGCGCGTGAGCGTCGCGACACAAGTTTACATTAATCTACACCCCGCCTCCAGCAGCATGGGGGTGTTGGAATGTTTGAAAACATTATACCATTGCTCAGCCTTTTTGAACTTCTTTTTGCCCCCAAACGAAGAACGAAAACGAGCTTCGTTTGAAGTATATTGGGGCCTTTATGGTCTCCAAGGTTGAATTTTTTTTAAATCAAAATAAAATAAATTCAGAATAAATAGTGACACATTATTACTTTTAATATTTTAAAATGTAATTTTTTAAATTCCGGTAATGATAAAGCATAATTTTCAGCAGTCATTACTCCAGTCTTCACTGTCACATGAGCCTTCAGAAATGATTCTAATATGTTTTTTTCAGGATTCTTTGAATACAAAATTCAAAAGAACAGCATTTGTGTGATTATACAAATTTGTAACATTTATGTCTTTACTGTCACTGTTTTTAAATGTAACATTTAATGTGGCATTGCTCAAAAGGATTAATTTCTTAAAAAAGAAAAAACCAAACCAAACCAAAAACATCTTGTTGATACCAATTTTATTTTATTTTTTTTCAACAGTGGTGTAGTGAAGATTAATCCAAAGTCTGTTGGTTTACATTCTAGGCTTTTTGAAACAGAAGGTTTGATTCCAGATAGTAGTACGTATCAACAAGTGGCCTCAGGTTAATGCAGAGAAGCTGTGCTACAGTACGTCACACTGAATAACAGCATCTGTGTATTAACTAAACCCTGTTTTATTGTGTTGACATGAAGAGAACTTAACAATACAGGAATACAGAGTCTCCATTACTGCAACAGGAGAGAATTTGCTCATTTCCAGCATGAAGCATGTTTTAATTTGCTCTTGTTAAAATAGTTGAGGGGTGATGTAATCTGCATCATTCAGCCCTGCTGTTTTCACTTCAGTGCTGTTTTTTTAGGTTCCAGTTGCATATGAACGATTGTACTGTTTTAGCTCATTTTGTTCATTTTAATCACAGTGTCCTGAATGCATTAACTTTGTGTGTTTAGAACATATAAAACAAAGAAATATGTTTTTAAGAGTTTTATTAAATATTATTTGTATCTAAAGACTGTGTGTGTATGGCAGATATGCTCTAAAGTCACGTGAATATTCGTCTGTTTATGGCAGATATACTCTATAATACTCTCTTTAAAACTCAGCAGTCTCTGCTTTCCACATCGGTGGCTCTGCGAATAGTTTTCTCCAAACATTTTTTTTTTTTTTTTTTTTCTGGTTCACATTCATTTTTTTGCACTGATAACATGTGTTTGGAATTCAGCCACACCTCAAACACAAAGCCTGTTCTTGTGTCCAGAGCATTGAGAAAGGTCTTAGAACCCTCAGCCTGTTCCTGTTAGGAACTCTAGTGCGCCAAGTTAAAAACTAAACAATAACTTGTGTTGTGCCTAAAAGTACCCTTTAAAATTAAAAGTGGTAAAATTGCTGTAACACACTGCCTCTTTTGGCTTATTTCTTTTCTTTTACTCATTACAGTGTGAGTGTTTCACATTTCATTACTGTATTGGAATTAGAAAAAGACAAACCAATCATATGTTTGGAATCAGTGGAGTCTCTCCAAACTGTCGTGTCGTGTGTTTCCAAACCTCACAGGCCTGAGTGACGTACTGCTGCTGTCCAGCGTGGAAAAGAAAGCTGCTGAAAGAATATGGAGTAGATAGTTCTGCTGGTTCAGGCCATAGCTGCGGTTTAATCACATCTCTGTGTAATGAGAAGTTACAGCTGCCAGCTGCTATTATAATGGCTGGAAACATTATGTCATACATAAAAGTCTAGAATCATCATGTAACGTCATAGACCCTTAAAGGAATACTTACCTATAAATGAAATGTGCCAAACCCTACATTATTTTAGAGTTCAGCGGTGCCTGTTTACTTTTTCAATGGCCTTGTTTCCGGAAGGATTTTTCCCAGTAGGGATTTTTTAAAAAGTCTTAAAGAGTTACAAGGTTCAAGGTGAACCAAAACATTACAAACTTTGATTTGAAGCAAAAAGTGTTTGAAAATTGGACAAAAAGACAAAAGTACAAGACTAGACAAGACTACAAGACAAGGTACTTTTAAATATTGCAAATATTGCAAATATTTAAGTACTTTGAAAGTGTAGGAAAACTGACTGCATGTCATTTGCAGTGCCTCAAAGGAGTTGGTCCTAAAGAGTTCTTTTGGCAAGATTTATTTGTTGCGATTCTTTGATTGGTGGAGGAAATTTCTCTGCAAAATCATGGCTTAATGTAGTTTTTTTTACCAGGAATTTCTCTGATAAAAGAGTAATTTAAAATAATATGCATTTTCGTGTTCAACAAAAGCATTTCAATGGTAAATGCTTTTGTTGAACACGAAAATGCATATTATTTTAAATTACTCTTTTAACAACAATTAACAACCTCATAGCTCACAGTAGGTCTGTCTGTAAAGTTACTGTTCAAAATCAATTACCTTAGGGAGAAAATGATTGGGATTTTTACTTCCAAAACCTGAGTGTTGCAGAACATCTCCTTTTGTTTTGCTTGGAAGAACGAAATGATACATGTTTGGATCAGCATAATGACAGAATGTTCATCTTTAAATGTCTCTCAAAATCCAGCATGAGTTGGAATGTTCCATATTTGCTTCTAAAGGGCTGAGTAGTAGCACAAATCTTGATGGACATTAAATAAATGACTTTCCAGGAGTCTTTTATTCTTTGTGAAACATCCAATTCAAATTTTAACATTATGAGTTTTTACTGAAACAGAAGAACTGAATGCTTTCAGCAGATCCCTCCCTTCACATGCACTCAGAATGAGAGAGATCAGCAGTCACATGTCCTGAATAAAGCTGTAGAGTGTGTTGTTCACTGTCCAGAGTGAATGAGCTCGTCACAAGACCAGCATCACATTACCAACCTCATTATAAGCATCACAGAGAGTCTGATAGCATTGGAGTCTGGATGAGGTCAAGCGGTGAGCGGTTATCATGATGGGTCTGCTGTGCACCATCATTATCTGTGTGTCGAGTTCATAAACGCCAGCCATTCATACAGCTGGACATCATGTCTGACCACTAACCCTCTCTCTCTGCTGAGGTCTTCAGTAACGATGTAGTCTTTTGACAGTTTTCAGTGAAGTAAAGGGAGTTTTCATCATTTGACTGGGCAGCAATTTTTCAAGCATTTTATGTTTGGAAGTGGGCGAGTTCTAGTATTGTTGGAAGTAGTTCCATGTAAAAATTCTTCTATACATTCAATGTTCATTTATTCGGTCTTGTAGTGTGACATTTGCATTAGTTTTTAAAAGAAATTGTTTTATTTAGCATGGATGCATTAAACTGATCAAGACTTTTACTGTATATTGTTATGAAAGAAGAGCTATTTTAAATTAAAGGGTTACTCCACCCCAAAATGAAAATTGTCATTAATCACTTTACCCCCATGTCGTTCCAAACCCGTAAAAGCTTTGTTCGTCTTCGGAAAACAATTTAAGATATTTTGGATGAAAACCGGGAGGTTTGTGACTGTCCCATTGACTGCCAAGTAAATACCACTGTCAAGGCCCAGAAAAGTATGACAAGCATCGTCAAAATAGTCCACCTGCCATCAGTGGTTCAATCTGAATTTACTGACGCGACGAGAATACTTTTTCTGCGCAAAGAAAACAAAAACAACAACTTTATTCAACAATTTGTCTCCACTGCGTCAGTGTAGCGCCATTTTGGAGAATATCCGCTGGATGCAAATAGCGTATGCTCTTCTGTGTCAGCCGCACCACAAGGATACGTTTTGAGCGTTTGTTTTCTATGCGCAGAAAAAGTATTCTCATCACTTCATTAAATTCAGATTGAACCACTGATGGCAGATGAACTATTTTGACGATGCTTTTCATACTTTTCTGGGCCTTGACAGTGTCCGTTACTTGGCAGTCAATGGGACAGTCACAAGCCTCCCGGTTTTCATACAAAATATCTTAAATTGTGTTCCGAAGACAAACAAAGCTTTTACGGGTTTGGAACGACATGGGGTAAGTGATTAATGACAAAATTTTCATTTTGGGGTGGAGTAACCCTTTAATGCTGTTCTTTTGAACTCTATTCATCAAAGAACTTTCTATTCAACAAGGGAAAAATGTATCACAGTTCCCACAAATATATTAAGAAGCACAACTGTTTTCAATACTGATCATTATAATAATTGTTTCTGTATTTTTCTGTATTTTTCATCAAATAAATGCAACCTTGGTGAGCATAAGAGACTTATTTCAAAAAGATAAAAAAGCCCTTACTGTCATGAAACTTTTAATATTAGTCTACATTAAATCTTGATGTATTTGTGTGGATGATGACTAAATAACTGTTTGGAAAAAAAAAAAGTCAACTTTTAAGTGGAAATAAATCTGATATGAATCAGATACTAACATTTGTGTAAGCAGACAGATCGGATATTCCCCTGTCAATGTGATTCGTACGTCATTAAAAAAGCAATGGTAACGAATGATCTCTCAACTCAGGTTGACATCAACCACGATTACATGAATCTTTTCAGTGGTGCAGTGGAGGTTAAAGGCTCAACCCACTGGAGTCATGCTGAAGATTTATGTCTTTTGAGCCTTTGGGCAATCAAAAGCTTGTTATTTCTTCTGTGTCCATTTACTTCCTTTGTGGCCCTTTTCCAGATCAGAATGTCTAGCTTGGGTTGTTTTGCCAAGTGTATAGTGTAAATGCAGATATCCGATATGGGTCACTTTTGAAAGATGTTAGTTATGCCATTTATGTTACTGATTACTTTTTGTCTTTTTGTTCTACAGGAAAAGTATGGATTCCCAAAAAGAAACCAATAGAGATCCATCAGGAGGAAGCCACAACCCTTGACCCGGAATTGGAGGAGGCACTTTCTAGCGCTACTGACACAGAACTGCATGACCTGGCAGGTAAAAACAACTACAGAAACTCAGAAACAGTGAACAGTAGATCAGCAAGAGTCAGAAGGCGCTTTCGCACCGATGGAACCTTTTCATAGTTCCTAGAACTATTGGCGGAACTAGGAGCGTATTTAGTTCTAGGAACTCCGTTTGGGGGAACTAAATTATCTCCTACTTCATAGTAGGTTCTAAAACATTTCTATTGGAACTACCAGTGACGTACATGTACCCTGATTAGCCAAACTCTTATGAAACACCAGTTATCTGCATTTTTAAAAAGCTGTGTAAAAATATTCACTCCACAAACATGGAAAACGGTGATAACGGCATTTACCTGTTGTCTGCAGCATTATGTTCTTTTCTCAGCTTCGATGATATTTACCACTGCAAGTTGTCATAGGAGATGTAATCAGATTTTCGTGCTCTTTTAATCAGAGGGGAAGGAAGAAATTAGTTCTCTAGGAACCACCCTGTTGGACAGTTTCTAGTTTAGCACCTACAGAGAACGCTAATATCACTAGGGTTAGTTTTATTGCTTTAATCCTGAATTAACAGCTCTGTGCTATCTATTGTTCTAGTGTTTCCTGTTACTCTCTCTGCAATATTTTTTCCCTCCTTGACTCTGGGGGTCTGAACGCCCACACTGCATCCATCACAGCTCCAGAATAAAACAGCAAACACATCCTCTCTCTCTCTAAACAGCCTCTTTAAGAGATTGTCCCTGGCTGGTTTCCCTCACTGCATGATTCATTATAGCCCTGATAAGCTTTATTCTCTTCATGTGCTGGATGTGTTTTTTTTGGTCAGCTGTGCCGAAACACAGGAATGTGAAAGTGGCTTCATGCAGCAACATCTATAGTACCATAGTAAAAATAGTAGTGAAGTGCTGCACATAGGCATTAAACAGCCTTTTTTTAATGCACTGTGAATTACTGCACTTTATCATGATGTTTTCATATGGGCGCTTTTAAATACTTTTTTTGTGTATATTGTAACAGTGCTGTGTTGTGTTCTATAGCTATACTTGGAGTGAACACACTGGTGACGAGCTCGCAGAGTTATGACGGCACCTGTACAGACGGTTATAACAGTGAGTTTATTATTCTACAAGCTGATTTCATCTTTCAGCAGATACCATAGTCGTGTCGTCTTCTCATGCATCCCTGAGACAGTAGAAGCTCATTTGTGAATGCTGTGTTTGTCGTAGATGTTATTAAAGGAGAAAAGGTAAAGCCAGTTTTTGATGAGCCACCAAACCCTACAAACGTGGAGGAAACTCTGCAGCGGATAAAGTCCAATGATTCCTCACTGACCGAAGTCAATCTCAACAACATAAAGGTAATGAAATTCAGTTTAGTACACTCCACCCAAGACACTTAATGGCCAAAATAAAAATGCATTAAAGTCATTTTGATATTTATGATGATTATTAATTTTATATTGCAAACAAATTACTACCAAATACACTTTAGTCCAAACATTTTATACTGCCTGATATTTGACAATCTGGGATAAAAAAAAAAAAAGACTGGGAATGCTCAAAATTATTTATATATTTTTGAACATTTTGAACAAAACATCAACTTAAGTATTTTAATATTGTGAATTTAATATTAATATGAATATTAATATTATTTAATTATATAATTAAATTAGTGACATGTCGCTCTTTTGTATAGACGGCCTGCTTTTCTTGGTTCTACTAAAGCAGAGAATGCTCTATGAAACGTTCTCAAATTATGCTGGAGAACATGATTATCAGGTTTTGTTCTTCTAATGCAACACTTTAACTCAAATTATGGTGATTTGTGAAACATTTTCAGTGGTGTTCTCAAATGCAGATGTGTGTGTGTGTGTATATATATATATATATATATATATATATATATATTTTTTTTTTTCAGTATCTTCTATGAAATTACTGAAATTATTCAGTAAACAGACAACAGTACAAACCAGAAGTAGAATACATTTTTTTTCCTCAAAGCTCCCAACCCAACATTTTTACTTTTTAATGTTTAAATTATGGCGTATTTCAGATATCTGTTTTTGTCTCTCACTGAGAGCTATGTTATTTCTTATAAATTCATATGACCTAAAATGGAGGCTATGTCATAAAAGCAGGATGAAGACCATGGCAATGAATTTAGTGACATAAAGGAGCTGTTTAATTGTCCAAAAACAAATCTGTTTTTAATGTTTTCCTTCTCTTTTCTTCTAGAACATTCCAATCCCGACTCTAAAGGACTTTGCAAAAGCCATGGAGAGGAACACTCATGTGAAGAAGTTCAGTCTGGCTGCCACCAGAAGCAATGACCCTGTTGCCGTGGTGAGGGACATGATTCACTTCAGATGTCCATGTGTTCAGGGTTGAGATTGGACAAATGCTGTCTTTAGGGATGAGCCTCCACATTTGTGCTTTTTGTCAAAAAAAAAGAAAAGAAATGAATCTCTTGAAAACTCTTGAATCATGGACCTACAGTGAACTGATTCTTCCATGTCAAGTACTTTGATTCCATGCTATTTTTAAGTTTGTTTTCCAAACTGAATGTCTGCTGTTTTTCTATCATTGCTGGTGGTTTCAAATAGGCAGCATTTGTTGAAAATTGTTGCATAAGCAGGTTTAAATATATTCCACTCTAAATAATAGATTATACTGTCATTACTGGTTTCTGGTGATTTGTCAGTGTCAAGTAGGTTGTCTGTCTTCACTAAAAGTGAAAAGCAGCTTGAAGCGCAAAAGCTAAGATACACATGGAAGAGATCCGGCTCCCTTGACACCTTGTTAAAGCTATGTGTGCTTCTCTCTGTTCACTGCAGGCCTTCTCAGACATGCTACGAGAGAATAAGACGCTAAAAAGTTTGAATCTGGAGTCTAATTTTATCACGGGCGCAGGAGTGCAGGTTCTGGTAGAAGCTCTGCGGGACAATGACACGCTTACAGAGATCAAGATTGACAACCAGGTACAGCACACAAATTCAACCACATGCTGTTCTAAAACCATCAAGCTTTCCCCTTTTTTTTTTTTTTTTTAAATTTGTAGACTTTCACAGACTGGTGCTACCAGTGTGGTCTGCTCTGGTGATTATAGTTTAGGTGGTTTTAACTTTGACACACAACTCGCATCCAGTGCAGCTGTAGGTTGTTGCAGATCAACTTGCCATATTAATATCGAAATCATCTGATGCTGCTAATAAATGATTATTGTAAGGTTTTTTTTTTGTTTGTTTTGTTTTTAATATAAATACAGCATCTTCAGTGTGGCTCATCCAGTCAACTTTGACATATACTTTTTTGTTTTAAATTAATACTTTTATTTAGCATGCATGCATAAAATGCATAAAATTGATTAAAGACAAACATTTTTATGAAAAATTTCTATTTCAAATAATTACTATTTTAAAGTCATCTAAGAACCCTAAAAAATGGAATGTTTTAAGCAGGACAACTAAGTTTGACCTTGATAATCATAAGAAATATTTCTTAAGCACCAAATCAGCATATTTCTGAAAGACCATGCTACACTGGAGTAAAATGAAGACATTGGAAAAAAGGCTGCTGAAAATTAAGTTTTTTGAAAATTAAGCCATCACAGGAATACATATTTTAAAATATATGAAAATAGATAACAGATTTTATTTTTTATTTTATTGTTTTTTTTCCCCACAATACTACTGTTTTTGCTGTATTTTTGATCAAATAAATGCAGCCTTGGTGAGCATACGAGACAAAAACATTTAAAAAAAAAAAATCATACTGACCCCAAACATTTGAATGGTAGTGTATAATTATTTTGAATCTGCCTTGTTTTTACATAATGCAACGCTGTTTTTGTATCGATGCCAGACTTGTCATTCATTTGTAATGAATAATCTCATATTTTTGTTTGCATTAAAATATCATCAAATGAGAGAACTTTTATTCCCGAGTATGGCTACATAATAGATTGATTATCTCAATTTACTGCATTATTTAGGTTATGTCGAATGAGAAATTTTAAATTTTGGGGGTTGAATTTCCAGCAGAATTAACCATGTCATGATTATATAGCATTACCTTAATATGTAATTACTAGGGCTGTCAAGCAATTAAAATGTTATCTAATTGATTAATCAGATTAATTGCAAATTAAATGCACATCAATCTGGGCTGAGAAATTACACCCCAAAAGATAAAGTAACTTAAAATTTAAATGAGAAAAACATTAAATAGACGTTACAAAATTTTAAGTAAGTAGCTTTAGAAAGAAATATTTTGATTCACCATAGAATATATTGCACATAAACTTTTTGGCAACAGTGTGGTCATAACATTATTTTGGGAAGCTGCATCAGAAGTGGCATTTAGGTATATTCACACAGACTGTTCAGAGGTAGCATGAATTCATTACACTGCAATTAGAATTGCATAATTAATGCAATAACATTAATGGGTTTTAAATGCTTGTATTAGTAGACCACTGCATAAATGGGTCTTAATTCAGTTATTTGATCAATGTAGGTACGTACATTATAAGTATAATGAATTGTGCTACATCTATACTTGTACATATTTGTTGAAATGTGTTAAAACCTAGCTATTTTGCCGGCACTATGCAAATTGAATTAAATGTTACTCATAGTGAAATGTCTGTGTGTATGGGCTTATGTAAGCATGTGTAATAGAGATTTTTCCGGTGTGTGTGTGTGTTTTCTGCTCTCAGCGGCAGCAGCTTGGTACGTCGACAGAGATGGAGATCGCTAAGATGCTGGAGCAGAATACAAGCATCGTGAAGTTTGGGTACCACTTCACCCAGCAGGGTCCCAGATCCCGCGCCGCTGCCGCAATCACAAAAAACAACGACCTGGGTGAGAACATGACCTAATGCACATATGCTCTGATTGAAAGAAACAGGCTATTACAGGCCCTCTTGTGTGTTTGGTATTCACTATTTTTGACCTAAGAAAGACATACGAAAGAAAGACACAACTGTGATACACATTTAAATACGTCCTTAACAACTAGTTCTTCAGTTTGGTTCTAGGGTATAACGATTAACTCAAGATGTGATATGATTTACGATTTTTTTAACAAAAATGAGATTTTAAAAATAATTAACCACTGCATTTTAATCAAGCTCCAAACAAAGATGCTGCATATATGCAGCATGAGCAGTTTTTGTTTTAAATTATATTTTATAATTTCGAAATTTGTAAACTGTACTACATAAATCATCTGAATGAAACAAAAACTGCAGACGGGCTGAATGAAAATGCAAATTCACTCTCTGACAACAGGTGGCGCTTATGAACAGCAGCAATACAGTATTTCCTTGCTAACCGCTGTAAACAAAGCTCCACTTTGCTTATAAATACTACCTTAATAGGCGTTATACAGAGGCAAGATGAAAAGAAAATACCATCTAAATTTTTCTGAAGACAGTTAGTTTCCCCACCCCCAAGTGTATCGCGATTCGTTTAACATGTCAACTGACTTGAATCGTCAAATACTTTTATTGATTTTCAGTCAGCTTTGGGTGCATCATTACATTCCTATTTGGTTCTGTTCACACTAAAATTTCTACAAATGCTGTTGGCACTACCTGAATTTTTTAGGAGTTAATTTGGTTGTAGAATGCGGTTGTCACTCCTGTAAATTACTGAACTGTGTGTGTACAAAACCGGATTAAGCACTAAAAGGTGAACTGACAACTGAATCTAATTACAGTGTGCATGTGAGACTCCATTAAGAAGTTTTCTAGTTGATTACTGATGCACATCTGTAAGCACAAGTGTTAGCACACACATTATTTCACATGCAGTGTTGTTGGTCAGTCATAACAGAGCTTGTTTACATCTGGAATTTTTAAAGGTACAGTAGCAAAAACCACTTGTATTTTGTTTCAGTTAGACGATAAAAATAGAAATTATAAGTGGACTTCAGAAGAAAAAGCTGCAGCTAAAACTGTAGAACAAGGTCTTATAAAATGGCATTTTATTAATGAGACTTTCTTTTCCTTTCTGTCTTTCATCAATGAAGTCTGGATCTATCTCCTGTTTGCCAGTCTTATGTTACCACACACACACACAGTGTGCTTTACATGTGTGTGAGGTGATGTCATGTGTCAAACTCTATTCCAGTGTCTTTAGGTATTATGCGTGAGAGCACGGGTTTGACATTTAACTTTTGGCATGAATGCTAACAGCACATTTTAAAAGGTGATGTGTGTTTTGTTAAAGACTGTTTGACTCACCTGTACATTGGACAGGTTATACGGGGTGTGATAAGTTATCAGATCCTCACTGTTGTGAATTCAGACCTTATATAGAAGTGAACTAGTCAACACTGATTAACCAAACACAATCCACAACTGGAAATGCACTAACACACTACAGTTCAGAGCGGTAGTCTTATGTAGGCGGTCTTTTGACTTTCGCCATAAAGTCTGGTCCACTTTGCTGCTTGTTCTGTCAAAGAACTGCCAACTTAGAAAGAACCCTGCAGAAATGAGCATAAAATATGCGTAGAATTTCTGTCCAATAGTGAATAGCTTACTAATATGGATTGGAAATCTCAAAACACTTAATGCCACAAGTTGTACATGTTTGATTTTATAAAATCCTACTCATTAGCATTATTCATTAAGGAATCAGGAAGTACTGAATGATTGTGATTCACTAAAAACAACAAACTTAAAAAAAGAGAAAAAGAAAAGTCACTTCTGTTTGCTGCACTGCTGAACAAGTATTTCTACAAACAAGGTCAGAGTATTTTAATATGGTGTTCTGTCCACGTTGGCATGTGCAATACCTGTTATCAAAACCTAAGGTTTTTTTAAATACATTAAACTGGTTCTGAATAAAATCTCTACCTTCTTTTCCAACTGATTATTTCATAGACAGCTAAGCAGAGTTGGTTGTGAATATCTAGTTTACTTGCTTCTATGCATTTTAAGCTAACCTTACAATTTTGGCGAAATCTAGTGATTAGGCCTCCTATCAGCCTAGTACCTTCAAAATAAATCTTTGTTTCCCTTCAGGCTGATTAAAAACCTAATTGGATCTGAGATAGACTAGATGGGCCATTGTCATTTACAAATAAGTCTGCCTAGCAATTCCATTGGCTAAAATGTCTTTTAATTTGTACTCAGTTCAGTGCCTGATTAGAAAACCTAGCAATTTCACATATACGTACCATTAAAGGTATGGTTCACTGCCCCCCCCCACACACACACAAATAAAAACCTGTCATCATTTACTCTGTGGAATTATAGATATTATAAGATATTTTGAGAGATGTCTCAGACTTTTTTTTGGCTATACAAGAAGGTCTATGGGCACCAAAACTGTTCTTTTATGCTAGTACTATTGCACTACCTGCATTCTTCAAAATATCTTCCACAGAAGAAAGTTGTACAAGTTGGAATGACATGAGGGCAAGTGAATGATGACATTCATTTTTGGTTGAACTATAACCTTTAAATAAATCAGTGTAAATATGACTATAAATGCCATTTAAATTATGTTGCATGTAATAGTAAACAAACAAAGCTATACTTTGTGAAATTAAAATTTTCTCTTTACCTGCTCAGCGTCCTGCTATGGTGTTTCCAGCTAGCTTATTAAATCTCATATTACCTTTGATCATCAAGAACATGCAAATAATAAAATGTGAAACAAACTTTTGATATCAGCTTTTGTATAATACAGTAGGCTAAACTATTGTACTGTAACAGAAAACTGATTTGAAAACGGACCCATTTGTGCAGGGGTACCTGATTGTTCATGACAGAACAAGTTTTGGCTGAAATTAGTAATTGTGTGTGTATAGTTTTGTAACAGGATGAAGGATTGACTAACACTGATTTATTAAGCGTCGTAAATGAGCAGATCTCATTAAAGGTTCTTGTAGCTCTCAGCATGCTCTAACGGCGTGAATGCTGTGAATGTATCAGATTACTAACACGTCTCTGTTTTCTTTCAGTGCGACGGAGGCGAGTAGAGAGGGATGCGTAGAACATATTCTCCTCTCTCTCTCTCTCTCTCTCTCTCTCTCTCACAAGCTCATCAGACTCTTGTGCCAAACCCTCTGAGGGAGCCGCTTCACCTGAAGAAGGGACACAACTGGATACTTTGCCTCCCTAATGTTAATACTCAATGATCTGTTTATGTTGTTGTATTATTATTATTATTATTGTTAATTGTTGTTTGTTTTATAGCTGCAACTCTTTTTTGCTTGTGTAAAACCTTTTCTGCTCTTTTGAAAGTTAAAAGTAAAAGTTCTTTGAAACGAAATTAAACAGGTTGCAACGGTTACACACATGCACTCAAGCGCTATAGTGATCTCTTCATGGATGGGCTGGATCAGAACCTGTTGCCCACATTCACTCTGAACAAATCTAGACTCAACTGGACTGGATCTGCTGTGTTCCCCGCTTAATGTGAGCTAAATCTAGATTTGTCGAGTCTGGGTTTGGAGCACAGGTTTGAACAGAGTTGGTTCGTTAGCCAATGAGAGCCACGCTATTTGTAACAGACACTCTTTAATAAAAGTCCTCTATACTCTCGCTGTTAACTTCACCGTGAGTGTGTGAGAAGATTGTGCGGTTGTAGTTTTATCAGCGTGGGTTGTGTGTGGATGTCTTTGGGCATCTGGTTCGTCTCAAAAACTCTCAGCTTCCATACTGCACCTCGGTTTTGCTGCCAATTGAGACAATTCACATTGTAAAATTCAGCTCTATTCCCGATACACACCAGCTGATACTGTGTGTCTGAGGAATTACAGTGCTAATTTAAGATCAGCGCCCCATTTTTATCAAATGTCTTTGAAAATGGAAAAATTTGTACTAGATCAGCACTAATGACAACCTTGGGTATGTAAATGAAGGTTAAAGATTGATAGGTTTCACTTAGGACTTAAAAAGTTTAGAGGTATATTTCCACTGAGCGATGCACTAAGGGATTTTTTTTTTTTTTTTTGAACACAAGAAGTGAGCATTTATGTAATTTAGTTGTCAGTTATATATTTAGATGAGAGTATCTTTCCTGTAGATAAATCTGAAATGGCTTTTCTAATACCATGCCAAAGACTAACACCTAAATACTCTCATTTTCAGGACTCTAGCTGAGGTCAGACAGGAAATAGATTTGGATTTCATTTTTTTTTTTAGTTTATTAAAAGTATAATTCACCGTAAAAGAAAATGCTAAATTTCTTACCCTAAATTGTTCCAAAGTTGTATGCTGTTATTTTTTTATATAGAATGCAAAAGGTTCATTTTAAAAGTATTTTCGCATATGGTAAACACGGCTAACACCTTATGTGTTATGAAGACTATGATAATTTTGTATGTGGGTTAGGACAAAATTGAAGTCGTTCACTGTAACTGGTGCACTAACAACCAATCGCCAAATGACTTGGAATGTAACGCACAAATTTGGTTCGAAAAATAGCTGCATGAAGATTCCCATTCAAAAAAATAAATAAATAACCAGATATGGGTTTGGAACAACATGAGGGTGAGTAAATGGCAAAACGTTTAAATTGTGGTGGATTATTCCTTTAGTTTATTTAGAAGAATATTTTTGAAGCACATGGTCTGTGCTAAAGAGGAAATTAGGGAACTAGTTGAATGAGAGCGAGAGGGATGAGTAAAGTTTCATCTTAAATAGCAACCAATTCTGTGAGCATTTAGTGGCCCTGGTGCAGCCAGAGCCCCGAACATGCATGCACGTTTGTAATCGCATGCATGTTTGCAATGTAAAGCTTTATCTTTTCACTAAAGCGAACTAACATGCTTTCGTAACACCAGTGTAAAATACTGAATTAACCTTTATACCGCTTGCCATTCTCTGTGAGCTTGTACGTCCTACGAGGTTCATTGATTGTGGTGTATAATGTAGAGCACAGATGCTTTGGCACGTTTTTGAGCAAGGTGGTGAAGCCACCAAATGGACCTTTAGCACACAAGTACGGCATCTCGGGCGAAGCAGTCTGAGCATGCTCGGTATGGATTATATAGCTGGATTACACAGGGGAACATGTTGTACACCTGCTTTAAATGCAAAAGCTAGGACCAAGTTTGAAGTTTTCCTTTTCTCACCTTGTCGTTAAGCTTCATTGTTTTGTACCGTTCTGTTTTGTAAGAGCCTTGTGTATCAATTGACTTTGAGTTTATGTTTGTCTTTTATTTTTCTTTGTGAACAAATGCTGAATTGTATGAAATCTTTTTTTTCAGGTTATGGTTCATGTTTCATTCCATCTTTGTTTGATTATGGGTTAAAGGTTCATGCTTTGCTGAAAGCTTGTGCTTGTAAGAAAGAGCTCTGCAATCTTACCATGAGTTCATTTGAAATATCCATCTCAAATCCTCTTCAGAAGATTCCACACGTATATAGATATACATATAAATATCATGTACCGTAAATGCCTCTTATATTGCTGCAGTTTTGTATGTTGATACTACATGTCTGGATTCCAGAAGAGGAAATCTTACTATTTACTGTTAATAACACACAACTCTGTAAAGTATCAGACGTCCTCAATAAAATGTATGTTTTTACTGATTGGTCAGTTCATTTTTTTTTCTTTCTCTAACCCTGCTGTGAGATCCTAGGAGTTGACAACTGAACGTGAAACACGTTACACATACGACTTTTAGTAACTGAAAAGTAACTTGAATCTATTTTTGTATGAATTGCCCAATAGTCATTTATTTAAAGAGCGACTGGCATATATCCCAGTTTCAGTGCTTATTGTCTCTAACGATTAGTCACAAGGACTACCTGAGAGATACTGTTTGTTCAATAAGGACTAATGACACTGGAGTCACTACTGGTAATATTTAATAGCAATAAAAACAAATACTTGCCAGAGTTACTATAAAATACTAGTATTTATTATAAGATACTCAGAACAATTGCAGAAGTGACATCTGAAACATTTTATAGTACTAATTTTATTACTTATTATTCAGTATTTTTAATAACTAGACATTAAGAATAGTTGGCTGATGGAGAATAGGGACTTGCAGTTGTGGTAAAAAAGTATCTGCAAAATGTCAATTATTTTTTTCAAAATAAGGGGGATCACACAACATGCATGTTATTTCTTTATTTCGTACTGACCTGAATAAGACACCTTAGTACAGGCTAAAAAGATATAAACAAAAGAAATCTAGATTCATAAATGTTGAAAAAAATAAAGATCAGCTTGTCTTCTCAGGTCAATCGTCTAGTTACAATCATTCAGGCACTTCTACTGGGAAACCATCTTTAAGAACTGCAGTGTGTGCTGAGTACAGAGAAATATGCAGGTGAGGTTTTGTTTTAATCAGATCCAGTTTCTGAGATTATTTTGGAGATGCCAGGCACATGATATCATTGAGACTACATCATTCCTGCTGTGTCTTAAACTCCAGCAGAGCTTATCTCATGCTTAACCAACACCAGCCCAACAGACCTCACTGCTGCTACATGGGAAATGAGTCATGTGTGTGTGTGTGTGTGTGTGTCAGAAAGGGATGGAAAATGTTTCACTCTGAGGCTGACGTCACTGAACTTATATATTTTCACCAGATGTATTCATCATCATCTGTAATTAGACTTGTCCCAAATGACTTGCGGGGCTTCCTGTGAACTCATTTTGGCTATGTGTGTTTGGAATCAAGCAGAAACCACAGGCTCCAGCAGACAGCACCAATGAGTGATCTATCAACTGGGCTTGGAATCAAATTTCAGAACTTCTATAATGTAATTAGATCCTGAAAGTAAATCTAGCACATGGATCTGTGGCATTCAGTGACAGGAACAGACAAATTTCTGTTTATTATTATTATTATTACTGTATGTGCAGATTAAACAGAGCAGAATCTGATCTGAGGTCAAGGTCACCCAGTCGAACAGTGCGTGTGTGTGTGTGTGCACATTTTGCACTCTTTTTGTTTTATACTCTTACACTTCATTTTTATGTGCATTTATATCTGTATCATTGTTGACTGGGGGGGGGGGGGGGGGGGGATAAACATAAATAAATATATATATAAATATATATATATATATTATACTCTCCTGGGAAAAAAAAATTTTCCATCCGGATTCGAAAGAAGCAATTCAAAAAAAAAAAAAAGAAAAAAAAAAGAGATTCATCAGGCTCAAACTATGTCTTAACTTCAACCCCATTAAAAACCATTTGGACACTGTTGCTCCTTTTAGGACACAGGTGAGCATTGTTTCTTATGGGAAATGGATGGGCATAGGTGCTTACAGAGGGAAACTGACAGGCATGAGTGCTGCCTGCAGGAAACCGGCAGGCATAGATGCTCCCTTTGCGAATCTGATATGAATCAGATATCAAGGTCCATGTGCTCCATGTAAGAAAGGGATTCCCCTTCTAAGATCAGGCTTTATTTCAATGCACATGTAATTACTGCCAATAAGTGATCCTATCTTGAAAGGGACTGCCATTGGTTGGAATGAAATAGAGAGGTTGAGAAACCTGAGGGACACCAGAAAACGTGGCTGGTCCCTGTGGTAAATCGGCAGGCAAGTGTGTTCTCTGTAAGAAAGAAATTCATGGGTGCTCCTTGTTGAGTATGGGCTGCTACTGCCGCTTCCTGTGGGTAACCGGTGGGTATGTGTGCTCCCTGTGGTAAAAGGGGCTGGCACAAGTGCTGCATGTAGGAAATCACGGGTGATGTTTGTTGGAAACCAGCAACCACAGATGCTTCCTGGTGGAAACTAGCAGCAATGGAAGCTCCCTGTGGCAAACGAGCATGAATGGCACTCCCATTTTGATGGTTGTTAGGTGTCTTCAGTGGGTGTAAGGTCTCCTTGACAAATTGCTTTTGTTCTTGGATAAAAGCATCTGCTAAATGAATAACGTAAATCATGGTGACTATTCACATAAACAAGGTTGGTTATATCTCAGATCTGGGAGAAAATCAGACATGTCAGTATATTAGATCCATGCATTAGGTCTTAAAGTGACAGCAGCCTAATATACTTGCTGATTGTGTACTTAATGTTGATTAAACAACAAAGGTAAAAGAGAAAGTCACTCACTGCTCTTGAGTGAACAACTTTTGAGAAGGACTAATCTATATTTAATTTATACACTGAAACATATGTTATTTTAAATTTGATTACTTCATTACTTAATTTCTTTAGTATTTCTCCTGAATACTATTATTAGACCTAGGTGAAAAATATACACCAATTAATATGTAACTTTGTTCTATTTAATTTGTGCTATTTGTGCTTGTAATTTGTTTGTGTTCTGATTTTATTACTTGTTTTTATAACAAGTTACATAACGCATAAGGCCTTTTTTAACATCAGGACCAGTGAACATTTTGTACAGACAAGTAAAAATCTGAACCACCAACCATGGCAACAGAAAAAAAAATCCTTAAGCCTTGACTTACCAAGATACCATCACCTCAGTAACTAAAAACAATGACACTAATAACAATGACAGATTCAGTGAAATTTTTTTTTTTTTCACTGATGCTCAAAACAGTTGTAACTTTGATAAACTGCGTCAGAGGGTTGTAGAATGTGGCACAAAATGCAGTTGATAGCCTGCTTAAAAACATAAATATTAATAACTTTAATGAAAACAACCAGATGATAAAATATTCCACTTTTTGTTATGATGGAGCATTTGCGTTTGTCACTGAACAGGAGGAAGTGAGTATGTATTTTCACACAAACACACACACACACACACACACACACACACTCATGTTAGGTTTCAGTGAATTGTGGGAACTTTCCATAGACTTCTATTACTTTTATACTGACCAAACACCATTTTCTATCCCCTAAGCCTAAACCTACCCCTTACAGAAAACCAGTTTGCATTGTTATACTTTCAGGTAAACATCATTTACTATTTTTTTTTTTCTCATTTTTTTCCCCTCATGGGGACCGCAGGCTGGTTCCCACAATGTCAAAAATTTCAGGTTTTACTATCCTTGTTGGGACATTTGTACCCCACAATATTGCATAAATAACCCAGATAGCACACATACGTCTGCAAGATGTCTGTTAAAGATCTCTTCATCTGGAAAGCATCTGCTGTTTACAAATGTCTGACAGACGTCTTTCAAATGTCAGTTTTACACACATTCTAAATCATAAACATCTTAAAGACATCTAATAGATGTCTATTTGACATCTAAAAGGAAATGTCCTATAGACGTATTGCAGATGAGCAAACACTAAAAAATACATCTTGCAGATGTAAATGCAGATGTCAAATAGACGACTCCGAGATGTACGTGTGCTGTCATGGAAGAACGCACAAACACACACACACACACACACACACACACACACACACGTTTGGTTTCCATGTTTTATGGGGACATTCCATATGCGTAATGATTTTTATACTGTACAAACTTTCTTTCCCTTTTCTATCCCCTTACCCTAACCCCTCATCTAAACCTACACCTCTACATTTGTAGAAAAAAACAAACAAACAAAAAAACAACTTTCTCTATGATTTATAAGCTTGTTTCTTCATGGTGTCCAAAAATGTCCGCACAAGTTTAAATTTAACTTTGTGGGGACATTTTGTCCCCATAACCCTAGGGTATACCAGGAATCCCTCACACACACACACACACACACACACACTCACACTCACGAAAAGCGAACACCCACTGGAACTTTGGTACAATTAGGGGGGGGAAATATTAAAAATAATTTTCCAGTTGAAACAACACTAAAACTCTAACACAGATTATGTGCGTGTGTGTTTGTGTGATCTCACATCTCTTGTATACACTGAGTAAACACTGAGTCCTTTGTATTAAATGTCCTTGTAAGGCAGAGGACAAACACTAGGTGTGACAGAAGTTAAACATTGACCTGGAAACTGTGTTTGTGGTTAGAAGCATCTGAATCCATCCATGCATGTGAAGAGGCAGGAATTATTCCTTTATAATTTCATTTGAACCCAGGACAAATGGAGACCAAACAGTTGTGCACAAACAGCTAACTAGCAATGTGCTTTTTTCAACGGGAAATAACAGTTTTTTATGTGCTGACATAGCCTACTGTTTGTAGTAGCTGTCAAACCCCACATCCTGAAGCGTGACAAAAGCTCATTATCTGTTCATGTGCGCCACCTACACGCAGAAAGACGAATTACACGCGGTAACGACAGCGACCAGTAGAGGTCAGTGTAAACCTGATAGTATTAACCGGTACAAGAGTGCTATATGTAACAGCACCATCAGTTCTGAGCGATAAACCAAACCAAACCAGCTCCAAGATAAATCACATTAGTGCATACTTATATTCTGAGTGAGTGGACTACATTATTCCAATGAATCACATCAAATGACATAACTAAAAACTACAGCTTAATAGTTTGGATGAAGAGGTGCTTTATGTTGTAACTGGTACTATATTATATGTACTGTAGTACGACTGAAACATTGTATTGACTGATACAGGGTCTCTTGATCACTCTTTGTTAGATTTTAACAAGGAATTGTAAATAAAGAGCTATTTTACCTGACACATGTTCCTATGTTTGATCAGGAGATTTGATGTTTTAAGTAGATGACAGTATAAAAATTGAAGTGAACGACAAGAAAAAGAGGAGAGATGATCAATGGAATAAAGAAAAGGAGGATAAAAAGTAGACAAAAATGACATGAAACATCCCTTATTTTTTCCATTATCTATCGTCCAATGATAAAAGGCCATGGGCAACATCTGTCTATTATGAGATGACCAGTATATGAATCCCTGCCTACACAATACACTTCTTTTTCCTTTGTTTGATAGCATACAGATGATGTTTTCACACTTCATTAACTATAAATAATGAAAGAGTGTTTGTGTAAGTGGCATCTGCATGAGCTACACATGAGAATGGACAGATGAATAATCCTCCAAGGCCCTTGAACACCTGCCGTAAGAACATCCAGAACCCAAAACAGACCACTGTGACCCCTCCGACACCGATTGCTTATGTTCACACAAACCTTGACATTTGTATTCATCACCTGTCTCTCACACAATTTGTCCTTAATAGTGCCTGCTAAGCCAAGCATCACTATTATTACAAGTATTGTAGTGCAGGTACCATTTGTCAAATGAACCTGAATTAAAATGTCAAATCGTGCAGCTTGTTGAAAAGAAGTGTGCTATTATTTTGGTTGAAAATTATGATTTTTGTCTTGAGAACAATAAAAAAGGAGGGAACATGTAGTTGGCATTAGGGTGAATTGCTTGTGGTGGCATTTGGATTTTTTAAAGGTGGAAAAAATACATTCTTTTTATAATGAGAGTACAGTGCTAATAAGCTTCGAAAATAACAATAACATCAAATAAATCACAGCTTATTTTTCCAGAGACCAATGCAGTGGTAACCTAAACATATTATTTATGTACTGAACATTCTCAAAAGTTTGCAGAAACCCACTTAATTTTCTATTTATAAAATTACATATTAATACACTGTATATAAAAAAATGTATTTACAACAAGTGTCATGTTATGTGATTTTATCCTTCAAAGGTTTGTGATATAAATTCTAGACACTTTGTTTTCCTAAACCTTTTAAAACCAAACTAGGCTATATTTTATATAATTAAACATTATAAATAACATTTTATTTACAAGTCAATTTTTATTTTTATTCATGATGTAGTTTTAGATAAAAATACCACCAAAAATGTATATAAAGATTATAAAGATCATGATATAAAGAACAATAACATTCCATCAAGAAAAAAAAAGGCTGTCGAATTATGCTGTTATCCAGCTATAGTGTGTTTAACCTGTCTCTACAGAGTAAACACCCTATAATCTGGCATTTTGAAATCTTAAATAATCTTTATTTGCCACTCTAATGATCAATGCAATGGATTCTTTATGTCTGTAAGAAGTCATCCACACTGTAAAAAATCAAAAGTTGAGAAAACTTAAAAGTTTAAGGCAACTAGCTTAATCAGTTTTCTCAACTTATTTTTGTAGGAGATTTTTGAGTTTTCTCAACTTTTTGTTGTATAAACTGAATACAACAAGTTGAGAAAAGTCAAAAATCTGCTGAAGCTGGTTGCCTTAAACTTTTAAGTTTTCTCAACTTTTGATTTTTTACAGTGCACCATAATTAGGAGACATGCTCCAGTAGAACATCTGTCCACTTCTTCTCACCTGCAAGCGGGTGCAGTGAATATCATGTGATGCCCTCAGTTTCTCTGTTTAAATATGCATGACCCTGTGACCCCTCTGCCACACCTCAGCTCTGTTCTATTAGGATAGATGTGCATGTGTGTATGAAGTGGTATACACTAATGACATTATGAAAACATTATTCAAGAGGCTCAAACATAAACAAATCATGGTGAAGATTAATTCAGTCATCCAGTAATGAGTTTTACCGGAGGCCTGTAAGGCAGAGCAGCAGGTCTATTGTCTGCTGAGGGTATTGGGTAACATAGAGCACCTGCTGCTCCTAAGGACTGTAACCTCGATTGACAATAAAGTCACATAGAGTATATAAAACGCCATTTATTTAGTCGGGACAAATTACTAGATACAAAGGCAACATGAAAAAAAAACCCATTCTGGTTTGTATTTAGAGCAATGAATGCATCTATCTCATCCTTGATTAACACACTTCCGTGCATGTGTACTTGTATTTGTATGTAGTACCTGTGCATTCCTGTAGGGGGCAGAGCGGTTCTTTATACTCTCAGATGAACAGTACACTATATGGCCAGGTACATGTGAACGCCCCATTCCAGTTAACAGGCTTAGATATTCCAGTGAAACATAATGTGGCACACAATGCCATTCCAGAGAATGCTTACAACTTTGCTGCAGCAGTCCTTTTTGGGACAAAACTCTTGTGCCCAAAGCTAAGAACTTCAATGATGCTCAGAAATCATTCTAACAGACCTTAAGTCAGGTTAGACGCAATATAGAATTGAAAGTGACGTGACATACGACCAAGTATGGTGACCCATACTCGGAATTTGTGCTCTGCATTTAACCCATCCAAAGTTCACACACACAGCAGTGAACACACACACA
>JAFVLL020040762.1:0-24463 GCA_021397915.2 Tor tambroides
ATATTTTATATAATATATATAAAAATAACAGAACACACATACTGATAAAAAAAAAAAAGAATATATATATTTATTTATTATTATTTTTAAATCAGTAGCCTATGAGTGTGTTCTCTGGGAATTGAACCCATGACCTTTTGCACTGCTAATTAATATTCTACCATTGAGCCACAGGAACAAATAAATATTTATTTATACATATAAATATAGTAAATAATATAATGCAAATTCTCTCCCTCGTTTCAGGACTGTGGCGACAGTAGGGCGGACAATCGCTTAGCTCTCTCACATAATGTACCATATAACTATAAGAACGGGAAAACATCTCGTTTTTTCCGACATAATAGGCGTATGTCATTATTACGAGAAAAAAACAACAACAAAAAAACGACGTTTTAACGAGAAAATGTTGTTTTAACGAGATAATATCGTTTTAAAGGCATCTCGTTTTTATGAGAAAATATGTTTTAACGAGAAAACATCATGCTATTACGAGAAAAGATGATGTTTTAACTAGAAAAGATGTCATTAAAATGATAACATCTCGTTATTATGATATAATTGAGTGGGAAAAATAGTGACAGTCGCTTAGCTCGCTCACATAATGTACCAACTCAGGAAAAAGGTCGATAATTCACAAAAATATTTTTTGTTCCAAAGTTTGTCTAGTGTCCAGAATGACTTAATGCCAATACATCTCTTCATGTACACAGTGCACTACTCAAATACTTTACCTCAGTTAGCCTACAAACAGATTAAAAAAAAAAAAAAAAAAAATACTGTAAATTAGGGTGACCATACATTTTCCCGGACACGTCCATGCCAGTATTTGTCTTGGCTTTGTTTTCCTGTTTTCATGCTTGCTGAAGGTAATGATCGAAGAGTAGTTTGACCAATGACATGCAGACATTGTACATAATGGACCAATCATGGTGTGTGAGAAGGTGGGATCT
The DNA here is from genome assembly GCA_021397915.2 of Tor tambroides. Classification (NCBI taxonomy): domain Eukaryota; kingdom Metazoa; phylum Chordata; class Actinopteri; order Cypriniformes; family Cyprinidae; genus Tor; species Tor tambroides. The sequence continues at coordinate 954 of JAFVLL020040762.1, forward strand.
ACGGTCAAAGCGATGCAATTACATATTCGATACAATTACATATTAGATAAAATTACATATTAGATGTGTCCGACTTTTAAAGCAGCGCGGCTCAGACCGATCAGTGTTTAACATCAAAGTAGCCTACCTCAAGGGCGTTTTGAAAGCATAGAGACCGTCTGTATGGTAACTTTGATGTCATACACCGATCCGTCTGCTCTCGCATACGCACACAAAGCCAAAAGCTAGATATTTTAGGCAATATAGAAATCCTGGCCAGAACGCGTCCGGGAAAAATGCATGGTCACCCTACATCAGTCACCCTTAAACATTAAGTGATTATCTAGCGAATATCGAACCTACATCTAACTTTATCACGCTATAATCGACAGTGATCTGCCGAAGATAAATCTCATAAGAGAATTGCGTTAGAAATAAAATCAGAGCATATCGGTTCGCATCAATTCCACTCAGATCACGAGACATTCAGTAACAGTGAAAACGTCAAACATCGAAACAAACACACAACACAAAACCGCTCAGGTCTTGCTGAACGCACGTTTTCCTCACGTGCTTGATGCCTGCTGTTCTAAGTTTGTAAGTCAGCAAACACACAAACAGCGCTGTACTCGATGAAAACAAGGCAGAAACAACATCATATATTGTTGCATAAACAAATTGTGTGTATTTTACTTTTTTTTTTTTTTTTTAAATATGCGAAAACCGTGAACTGCTCACCTCTCCTCAGAAGACTCGCTGCGGCTGCGTCCGAAAGCTTTACGACTCTTTGTTCACGGTTCCTCCCGAAAGTGATTTCAGACAGACTTCTGAGGCAGCATAAGGGTTTAATGATATACGACAAGAGAGCTTTGCTGATAACTTAACGAGCATTTTACTGCTGTCTCGCTTAAATGTGAGAGCGAGAGTGAAAAACACAGACGCTCTGTAGTGAGAAAGACAGAAGACTGATAAAGGCTGTCCAAGGATCTAGACCTTCAACAGTATCTTTTCAGACTAGCTCTAACCGGTCATAGACACTCTCTTCATCCTCCCTTATAAATTGTGCATCTGACCGATAAACTGTGAAGAAAGAGGAGATGTGAAGCAATGAAGAGGATCTGAAGCAGAACAGAATGAAAAACAAAGCAATGTTTGCAGGAAAAGATGAACTGAAGAATGATTTTCTTACACTAATCTTAGCCCAGATTTTACAGACTTTTGTTCTTGTTTAAATGCATTTGTTGCAGTAAAGAAAAAACATCAAATAGCATTTTCATGAAGTAAACATTTGTTTATCCCTCAAATTTGATTACACACTGTTTGATCCAAGCTTCACAGTTGCTGGCCTGATTTGGTCATTATTTAAAGGAAAGGTGAGATGTTTTATAAATAATTCAGTCTCTGCTGTTTCCAAAATTTCCAGCAAAAAAAGAATCATGTACCTTCTGTGGTACTGTTTCTTCATGTTTCAGACCCTGTTTGATTAAACCTTTACTTTTTAAATTTACAATACACAATATTATTCGGAAATTTGGGATCAGTAACTTTTTTTTACTTTTTTTCTCTTCTGCTCCTCAAGACTGCATTTGTTCAACACATTAAAAACAGCAATATTGTGAAATATGTTTACAATATAAAATAACGGTTTTCTATTTTATTTTAATATAGGCTACTAGAAAATATAATTTATTCCTATAGTTTAAAGCTGAATTTTCAGCATCATTACACCAGTCTTCACATGATCCTTCAGAAATCATTATGCTGATTTATTATCAATGTTAGAAACACTGATATACAGGTGCATCTCAATAAATTAGAATGTTGTGAAAAAGTTAATTTTTTCTTGTAAGTTATTTCAAAAAGTGAAACTTTCATATATTTTAGATTCATTGAATGTAAAGTAAAACATTTCAAAAGTTTTTTTTGTTTTAATTTTGATGATTAGAGCTTACAGCTCATGAAAGTAAAAATCCAGTATCTCAAAATATTAGAATATTTACATTTGAGTTTCATTAAATGACCATCGCTACAGGGTATCTCTTGTTCTTTCAAACCACAATAATGGGGAAGACTACTGACTTGGTAATGGTCCAGAAGACAATCATTGACACCGTCCACAAAGAGGGTAAGTCACAGAAGGTCATTACTGAAAGGGATGGCTGTTCACAGAGTGTTGTATCAAAGCATATTAAATGTAAAGTTGACTGGAAGGAAGAAATTGAGTAGGAAAAGGTGCACAAGCAACAGGGATGACCACAAGTTTGAGAATACTGTCAAGCAAAGCCGATTCAGACAATTGGGAGAGCTTCACAAGGAGTGGACTGAAGCTGGATTCAGTGCATCAAGAGTCACCACGCTCAGACGTCTTCAGGAAAAGGGCTACCAAGCCACTTCTGAAACAGAAACAACATCAGAAGCATCTTACCTGGGCTAAGGAGAAAAAGAACTGGACTGTTGCTCAGTGGTCCAAAGTAATCTTTTCAGATAAAAGTAAATTTTGCATTTCATTTGGAAATCAAGGTCTGGAGTCTGGAGGAAAAGTGGAGAGGCACAGAATCAAAGCTGCATGAAGTCCAGTGTGAAGTTTCCACAGTCTGTGATGATTTGGGCTGCCATGTCATCTGCTGGTGTTGGTCCCACTGTGTTTTCTAAGAAGTCCACAGTCAACACAGCCATCTACCAGGAAATTTTAGAGCACTTCATGCTTCCTCTGCTGACCAGCTTTTTAAAGATGCTGATTTCATTTTCCAGCAGGACACTGCCAAAAGCACCAAAAGTTGGTAAAATGATGGTGTTGGTGTGCTTGACTGGCCAGCAAACTCACCAGACCTGAACCCCAAAAAGAATCTATGGGGTATTGTCAAGAGGAAAATGAGAAACAAGAGACCAAAAAATGCAGATGTGCTGAAGGCCGTTATCAAAGCAACCTGGGCTTCCATACCACCTTAGCAGTGCCACAAACTGATCATGCCGAATTGAGGCAGTAATTAAAGCAAAAGGAGCCCCTACCAAGTATTACTTATACAGTAAATGAACATACTTTCCAGAAGGCCAACAATCCACTAAAAATGTTTTTTTTTTATTGGTCTTATGAAGTATTCTAATTTGTTGTGAATTTGGTGGGTTTTTGTTAAATGTGAGCCTAAATCATCACAATTAAAAGAACCAAAGACTTAAACTACTTCAGTCTGTGTGCATTGAATTTATTTAATACACGAGTTTCACAATTTGAGTTGAATTACTGAAATAAATGAACTTTTCCACGACATTCTAATTTATTGAGATGCACCTGTACTGTATATACAAAATGCATTAATATCACATTTTTAGCTTAAACAAATACAAGGAAGTGTTCAGTTTAATGTGTGGAACTTTGTAAAGCTGTTGAAATATTAGATGCAGAGAGATATTAGATTGAGAGCAGAAGCTGTGACTGTGGTCTGTGTGGATCCTATCAGCCATTAAACTGTCTCTCTCTGCTCATTTGGGACATTTTTAAAACTCTTTAAGTTTCTTTCACATCCAAAATTGTTCACAGTTATCTGTAAGCAAACAGCTATATGATATGACTGTTGTGTTCCTGTGTGATGTTTGGATGTGTTAATGTTCTTCTCTGCCGCTCTCAGTTTTTAATTTCACTTTCGCAGGAGACGTGCTGATTGGTTCCCTCTGCTGTCAATCATCAGTGGCGGGTTGAAAATCAGACCAGAAAATCAGATTAAAAACCAATTTAGTAAAACAAACATTTATTTAATGCAACATTTGCTCAGATTTTCTTGAAAAAAAGTAACTTTAAACAGAAATTGTTTATAATCTTTTGACAAACCTATTCAATAGATAGCCTAATTTCAAAGGGTGTTTGCTAATCTTTCATTACAACATTTTATCTTACTACTAAGAGTTCTCCTAAATAGCAGTAAAAGTTTTTAGCTAAGAGTTTTCTCTTAAAACCTATTCACAAAGCTGCTGAGACAAGCTTTTACTAAGGAATAGAGATAAGTCTTAAACTCAGAGTAAGGGCGGGGTTGACCTCGTTACTATGGATGATGTCAGCATGCTCATTAACTATGCACACAGTGATTGGCTGATAGGAGAGGGGAGGGGTCTCTATCAGATTTATTCATAGAAATATTGCAGAGCGCAATGTTATGTTGTTATGTTATGTTTATATTTATTCACATAAAACCATGAGACAGAAAACCAAACTGGACTCAAGAACAGCTGTTACTTCTTGCCCAATTGGTTAATGAAAACAAGCAATCAAAGTAAAATTTAGAGTTGGGATAACCTCCAAAACCAAAGGCGATACCTTTATATCATTATCGTCAAATATTTCTAAAATGTTGATGTTCCAAGGCAGAATGCCGGCAACAGACATTTTAGGATAGTTGTGAGTTGGTCTTAGTGACTTAAGAGTCCTCTTCACTACTCCTAAAGTTTCACAGATTTAGGAGCTAGTTTTAGCGCTAAAATGCTTTGTGGAATACTCTTGGAAGATTTTCTCCTAAAGCAGCAAGTTATGAGCTACTTTTAGCCTGAAGGTGTTTTGTGAATACAGGCCAAGATACTGTACACTCTCATATGATCACGCTTCTGTTTAACACAAAAGCCAGAACCAAACTACCCTCTGCACTGATGATCCCACACGCTCAAGACAGCAGTGTTAAAGACTATCACTTCCATTACTCTGATGCTGCAGTTACTCAAAGACTCCAGTATTTACTCTCTTTAACCTCCACATCCCAGCAGTGTGTTCCTGAATTAAGACCCTCTGAACCCAGAACACAAAAACACTCATCAAATCTCTCTGGATTATCAGGAAGCGGTGGACTGTTCTCACTTAATTTCACACTGGTTAGATCATCAGACAGGATGAGATCTGGATTTGCAGTGTTTGGATCCAGAATCACAGGAGCTGATGAGACACAATCAACAGATGCTTTTATTCTAATGTTCATATAATGATCAGTTAACTGAATACAGATTATGAATTATCAACACTTCTCCTGTTGAAGAAACACATCAGACATCTTTAAATCTATAAATCTTCCCTCATTCATCATTTCCAGTGTATGTGTAAGAGCACAGATCTTCTCCAGACTCACTGTTTTGGACGATGTCCTGCATCTTCTTCCAGACTCTGAAGGGCAGGTTGCCCAAGTAACGTGGCACATCAATCAAAGCTCCAGAAGGCGTCTGTGGATCCGGCTGTGATGAGATCTGGACTCTGAAAGAACATTCAGGATCAGAACTGCGGTAGCTTTGGACCAGAAGCAGAGAGACCAGAGACACCAGCAAATTACTCACCTTTCCATTGAGACTGGAAACTCCTGCAGAACAAACACACCATTGATCATCAACAACTCAATCAATCATCAATCAATCAATCAATCAATGGAAGATCTGAAATAAGACCTTTAGAAAACAGCCGTCATTGGCTTTCTCCTCCATGTCTTTGATTGTGTGTGAAAGAGCTGAGATGTGTCTGTTCATCCCCTTCAGCTTCTCCTTCATCATCTGCTTCTTCTGCTCCTCTTCCTCCCTCAATGCAGTGATTGTAGCTTCTTCTTCTGAACCAGCTAATCAAGCTCTAACTAGGCATACTAGAAGATTCCAGGGAAGTGTTTTGGAGCTGGTTAGAGATAAACTCTGCAGGACAGTGGCCCTCCAGGACTGAGTATGGACACCCCTGCTCTACATGATTACACTGCACACCCATGTTACCTTGTGTCCAAGATGAATAATCATCACTGTCATCCTGTGTTTTGTTGAATTCATAATGTCTGGATTTCTAAAATGTCTTGGCACACATGAAAAGAAACAGCATCTATTAGAGATCTGATAACAGACATTTTGACATGGAAGTTTGTGCATATGAAATTATCCAGTATTAATCACATTTTGAGTGAATGATCAGAAACTGAAACAGACTTGAAACTGGATCTGAACAAGTACTATATTTAATGACACTACACTTAGTGATACGACTTCTCTCGGATGTGGATCATCTCATGTGGTTTTACGTGTCCTGACAGATTGAATCTCTTGTCATTGTGTCAGCACTTAAAAGGCTTTTCTCCAGTGTGAATTCTCTGGAACCATTTTAATTTGTCCGCTGCAGAAAATATCTTTTCACATTGCTTTCACACAGGTATGTGTCTTCTGGTGTACTTTTAAAGCTTGCAGCCATGTAAAAGGTTTTCCACATGAAGAACATGTGTCTCTTCTGTCCAGCGTGGATTTTCATGTGTTCCTTAAGGTTTTCATCTTTCCGCACTGATCACATGTGTGCGGCTTCTCTCCAGTGTGGATTCTCATGTGATCTATAAGACTTTTTTTGTATGGGAATGTTTTTCTACACTGAGGGCAAGTGAAGTTTTTGGCTCTTCTTCTAGATCCAAATTCTCTTTCCATCTGTGAGCAACTTCTTCCCCAGGTTTGACATGATGTTTCTCCTCCCCTTCATTCAGTTCTTTACTCTCTTCCATCAGATCTAAAATGAAAGCAAAAAAGTTGCAATTTAAGTAAATCACAAAAAAAGCTATTTCTTTCATAGTCCTACAAATGTTAAATGTTACTGTACTTAAGTACAGATTAAATGATATTTCCTTTTTACTCGGTTATTAATTATTTTGTTGACTTTTACTTCACTGTATTCTAAAGAGAACATTGAAATGTTTAGATTTCTCCAGACACTTTTGCTACATTTGCAACAGCAACTTGGAAAACCCTCCCACAAAGAACAGCTTTGCTGATCAGAATATCGGCAATAAAGGCAATATCGTCAATAAATTGTGTGCAAATTTTTGCAAAAATAAATATTTTTAGCTTAAGTTAACAATTATGAAATAGTGATTACATGCAATATGACGAATTTAAGTGTGAGTGACAAAAGTCCCGTCTTTTTAAGGGGCTGTTTACACAACACATATTTTCAACTGAAAAAGGAAAACCTTTTGACGTCATGCGCATTGTTTTCGCAGGATATTTCTTGACTACCAGCCTGGCATGCAAAATACAACCTTTTTAGTTGTTTTTGCAGATCCGTGTGAATGGAGATCATTTTGGCAAAGTTGTTGTCTGTTAGTACGTCGCTGTCATGTAAACATACACTAAGTTCCTGAGGCAATGAGGTATTCACCCAGTACTAGCCAATAGTAGTTTATATAGTTTTTCTATATAAACATGAGTTAGACAGATGTCACTGACTATTGCAAATCTTAGTTCATCCCTGTGGTCTTTTCTATTTCAGTGCACTTTGTCTCACATTTTTAAAAGCATAAAGTGTAGTTTGAAAATTAAGAATGTCTAACTACTGTGGTTAATTATTACCCTTTGTCAGTGTTTCCCATTCATTGATTTATTTCTGGCAGTCCATCACAATATCAACACCGACTCCCACAAATATATATATATATTTTAAAAGGCTTTGACTTAGTTAAATAAATATGAGCACTGCACATTTTAAAATCAAACCGTTTTATATGAATGTATTTTTGAAGGGAGCTGTCTTCAAAAAATGCATAATATTTATGATTTATTTATTTCTCACTGTGGGCATAAGCAATTTATCTTTTTAACCCTTCTGAATGTAAAAGAACAGCGGAGTCCACAACACAACTAGACAACTGGATTATAACAAGTACAATATTGTTGAAATGGAATCACTTTCAAAACTGTTTTTTTTTTTTTCTAGCTGATGAATGATTAAACATTCAAGATTCAAGATTCAAGATTTTTATTTGTCACATACGCAATTATATAGAGAGTATATAACCAGTAGTGAAATGTGAGTCAGGTCCGCTCCATGGACAGTGCAAATAATATAGAATACAACATAGAGGAAATATACATAAAATAAAATAAGTAAAAAATAAGATACGAAGAATAAAATAAAATATAAAATATAAAAGAATGTGCATGGCAGTATACTGTAGACTTAAATATTAAGATAAGCAGGAATGTACAAGAGAGGAATGTGCAAACAGGGTTGTACATGATTGTCATGTAGCAGCAATACCAAAAAAATAATATGTAAAAAAATACCAAATCACAGAAAGTACTGTGTGCAAATGACACTGTCAGTATGAGGTAGAGATATGAATATCTTACTGATGTTAGTGATTATAAAGTGGAGTCATGTGATGTTAAGAGGCTGAGTTTGAGTTTAGGAGTTTAGGAGCCTGATGGCCTGGGGGAAGAAGCTCCGCCTAAGTCTCTCAGTTTTTGCCATCAGGCTACAGAAGCGCTTACCAGATGGCAGCAAAGTGAAAAGACAGTTACTAGGGTGGTTCGAGCCCTTAATGATTTTGACAGCTCTGCTTCTGCAGCGTTTGAGGTAGATGTCCTGCAGAGAGGGGAGAGCAGACCCTGAGATGCGCTCAACTAAGCACACAATTCTCTGCAAGGCTTTGCAGTCCTGACTGCAGCTGTTTCCAGACCACACTGAAATACACTGAGACAATATACTTTCTATGGCCCCTGAATAGAAAGTTTTCAGGATTGCTGGTGAGACCCTGAATTTTCTCAGCTGTCGCAGATGGTACAGTCTTTGCCTGGTTTTCTTAACCTGTGTCTGAATGCGTGTAGTCCAAGTCAGGTCCTCTGAGATGTTTACACCGAGGTACTTGAAGCTGCTCACCCTCTCCACAGGGGTCCCACTGATCATAAGAGGAGTGTAGGGCTGCAGGTGTCTCTTTCTGAAGTCCACAATCAGCTCTTTAGTTTTGCTCACATTCAAAGAGAGACAGTTATCCTGGCACCATGATGTGAGTCTCTCTACCTCATCCAAGTATGCGGTCTCATCGTTGTTGGAAATGAGGCCCAGAACCACAGTATCATCAGCGAATTTGATAATAGATGTGGAGCTGTGAGAGGACACAGTCGTGTGTGTAGAGAGAGTAAAGCAGGGGACTCAAGACACAGCCCTGTGGGGCTCCTACATTCAGGGTGATGGAGTTTGAGGTGAACTGGCCAACTTTCACCACTTGAGGTCTGGCGGTGAGGAAATCCTGAATCCAGTCACAGAGTGAAGGGTTTAGGCCGAGGTCTGTGAGTTTGGAAGCTAACAGTCAGGGACTATAGTGTTGAAAGCTGAGCTATAGTCGATGAATAGCAGCCTTACATAGTTCCCATTGCTGCTGTCGATGTGAGTGAGGGAAGAGTGCAGTATGTGAGAGATGGCATCATCTGTGGATCTATTGGGGCGGTAGGCAAACTGGAGAGGGTCCAAAGTAACAGGGATGGAGGAGCTAATGTGGGTTTTTAGTCTCTCAAACACCTTCATGACTATTGATGTGAGGGCAACTGGACGATAGTCATTCAGGCAAGAGGGTTTACTGTTCTTAGGCACAGGGATGATGACAGATTTTTTGAAGGAGGTGGGAACCACAGAGGTGGCAAGGGACTCATTAAAGATGGAAGTAAACAAACCAGCGAGCTGATCAGCGCAGGACCTCAGAACACGGCCAGTAATCCCATCAGGTCCAGCTGCTTTCCTTACATTCACTCTCTTAAGGGCCCTCCGAACTTCGTCCTCCGACACGGTGATCACATGATTATCGCTGCTCTGCCTGCTGCTTCCTGACGCGCTGATCGGCAGAGACGCGCTGCCGCCATTGCATTCAAAGCGGCCGTAGAAGCTGTTTAACTCGTCAGCCAGCAACGGGTTAGCTCTAACCACTGCGGAGGATTTGTTTCCAAAGGCACAGATAGTCCTCAGTCCCTGCCACATGCGTCGAGAGTCATTGAGTTGAAAATGAGACTCAATTTTCTCCCTGTATCGGAGTTTGGCGGCTCTTACTGCGCGTCGGAGAGCATAGCACGATGCTTTTTACTCACTCATGTTCCCCGACAAAAGACTGGCATTGTATGCAGCATGGTTTGTTCTGTCCACCCACGGTTTCTGATTTGGGAAGATCCTTACAGTTATTGTTTCTGTAGCTTGCTCATTTAGCGTGTTTACAAAGATTAATGCTACATCCGTGAACTCGCTGACGTCAGATGAACTCGCCCGGAACATGTCCCAGTCGACGTCATCAAGAGCCGCCTGTAGCATAGCTTCTGAGTGGGAGGACCAGTGCGTCACTACTCTCTGCACCGGGGGTTCCTGAGCGAGCCTTTGTTTGTATTCCGGTGTGAGGAAGATGGCGGCATGGTCCGATTTGCCAAAAGCCGGTAGTGAGCGGGCTTTGTAGGCATTCTTAAATTGAGAGTAGCAATGATCCAGTGTATTTTGCCCTCTAGTTGGACAGGATACATGTTGATGAAAGTTCGGCATGACCTGCATAAGGTTGGCTTTGTTAAATTCCCCCGCGATGATAAAGGCAGCGTCAGGATGTTTGTTGATGTAGCCGCTGAGCACATCATGAAGCTTAGACAAAGCCAAGTCGGTGTCTGCCTGTGCTGGAATGTAAACAGCAGTAACAATGATCAATGAAAACTCCCGGGGCAGATAGAATGGGCGGCAAATAATGGATAGATGTTCCAGATGAGGTGAGCAGGAACGTGACAGAGTGGAGATATTCCTGGGATTACACCATTTCTTGTTAATCATGAAACACACTCCTCCACCTTTGGATTTACCGGCCTCGGCTGTTCTGTCCATCCGTAAAACAGAAAAGTTGTCAGACGGCGTTACAGCAGTGTCCGGGACCGAGGGCGTGAGCCATGTTTCAGACAAACAAAGGATGTTACAGTCCCTTATGTCCCGTTGGAAACTTATCCTGGCTCTAAGATCGTCCATCTTATTCTCCAAGGATTGGACATTGGCGAGCAGAATGCTCGGTAGAGGAGGATTGTGAGCCCTTTTCCTCAGTCTGTTGCGAATCCCAGCGCGTTTCCCGCGGTGTTTCTTGATCCATCGCCTCGGGGGGTTATTCAAGTAGCCATTGTTCTCCTCCGTTTACCGAAGAATCTTGAGTGGCCACGATGGATTCGGGGATAATGTGTCCTGAAACAGGTTAGTGTAGTGGTTTAATATTTCAAAGAGAGTCTACTATGTAGTGGTGATCAGAGAAAGTATTAAAGTATTGTGTAAAAGGAGAAAGCAAGAATAAGTAAAAAAGTAAATAAAAGCACAATCTAAGCGGAGCGACCTGGACGGCATCCGAACACGGCGGCGCCATCTTGGATTCTGAATCCAACATTGATCCCCATTCACAATCCACCAGATATCAGTGGTTCAACCTTAATTTTACAAAGCTACAAGAATACTTTTTGTGTGCAAAGAAAACAAAAATAATAACTTTATTCAACAATTCTTCTCCTCTAAGCTATGCTCTCTGCCATGATTATGGCGAGTGCTACGATGCATGAGTGTGGTGCTGCGGACATAGAGCACACGTGCGTTGTGGTACTCTCGATAATCATGGCAGACTGTCCCAGAAGAGGAAAAAAAGTTGAATAAAGTCATTATTTTTGTTTTCTTTGTGCACAAAAAGTATTCTCGTAGCTTCATGAAATTACAGTGGAACCACTGATGTCACGTGGACTGTTTTACCAGTGTCCCTACTACGTTTCTGAGCCTTGATCGTGGTAGTACCCTTCCTGTCTATGGGAGGGTCAGAAAACTGGGTAAAATATCCCTTTAAAAATTAACACCACAATTTTCTCATTTTCTGAAGGAAATGTGAGTGGGTGCCAGGGTGTTGTTATGCAGTTGCTAGGGTGAGGCAAAACAGCCCACCACCAAACCTCTACGATTTCTGATACTTTGTTATAATGTGGACGTATTGATAATATAACATTCTATCACTGAATTAAAGCTATTCATCGAGAAAATTGTCATATATTTATACAGCCTCATGTTGTTCAAAGCATATATGCATTTAATTTTTAAAACGAAATTCATACAGATACGTAAGTGTTAGTAAATAATGTCAGAATTTTTTTTTGTGAACAATTACTTTACTACATATCACACAGACTTCAGCATCCCATTATCTGTGCCATTATTTATACCATTTATTAGTCCTTCTGATACTAAATTAGTTTTAATATCAGCGAGCATCTTTAACATTTACTTAAGTCAATTTCCATAAGAAGTTATCTATACATTTACTTCAGTGTAATGATTGGTTAGGCTCCATTATACAGACTTACAGATTGACTACAACCATTCATTCAAAGATGAAATTCTTTCAAGTTTCATAACCTTAGTGTTTAACAGCATCGCTAATGAAGAATTAGGAATAAACACCAACCTCTTTTTTTCTTCAGTATCTCCATGCTTCACTCTGAAGGGTTCTGGATCACTCGTGTTCTCTCTGTACTCTTCAATAATCTCTATCTTTACAGGTTTCTGTTCTTCCTGCTGCTCCGAATGGGGATGCACTTTTTTCCAGGGGTTTCAGAACAGCATAATCAAAACTGTGTCATCAGGCAGGTGTGGCCTTTTTGAGAATCTGCATCGGTCACTGATCATGCGCGGTTTGGGAAAAACCATTTACTTCAAATACTTGTCCTGACCGCAGGGGTTTCATGTTAAAGACCTATTATATTATATACTATACCTTCAGATACCTGCCCTGATCGCAGGTGTTTCATGTCAGATTACATTCAAACTGTTAACTTCAGATACCTGCCCTGATGGCAGGAGTTTCGTGTCAAATACTTTTAAATTATATACAGCAACTTCAGATACCTGTCCTGATCAGGGGTTTCGTGTCAGATTACATTTATACTGTTATAACGTCAGATACCTGTCCTGATCTCAGGTGTTTCGTGTCAAATACCTTTTACATTATATACAGCAACTTCAGATACCTGTCCTGATCGCAGGGGTTTCATGTCAGATTACATTCACCACTGATGTTACTGCACGTTTTAAATTTTTCTGGTTGTTTTCAAAAATTGTTTAAATGTAAGATTATAAAACATAAAAATAACCTGTATGACTGTTTTGTTCTTCATTAACCATCGCAGTCGCTTTTCTCATTCATTATCCACCGGAGCTGATGGGAAATGCCAGTGCAAAAAATGATCTGCACATGATCGGTGACCTCTTGATTTTTTTATTTTTTTTTGGAAAGGGGGGTGTTTTCCCAGTGCCTCCAGAAACGCCCATTTTACATCATGGTAATGAAACCCCTGGAATTTAGTGAATGCCAAATCAAGAGGTCACCGATCAAAAGGTATTTGACATGAAACACCTGCGATCAGGACAGGTATCTGAAGTTACTGTACTTATATAATATAAAAGGTATTTGACACGAAACTCCTGCGATCAGGACAGGTATCTGAAGGTACTGTAAAAGGTATTTGACACGAAACCCCTGCGATCAGGACAGGTATCTGATGTTACTGTATATAAAAGGTACACTGCCCTCCAAAGGTTTGGAAACACCCATGGCAAAGTCTGATTTTGGACGATATCAGCATAAATCCTTATTTTTTTGGTCCAAATACTGTACATTAAAGTAACTTGACATTATCATTGAAGACCCGCAATAATAATTTTCATTTTGATTACATAATAATGGCAATATATACATGTCAAAATCAGACATGCCCCTTTGCCAGCTGTCCGTAAGAAGTGTCCAAGCAGTGTGAATCATCTTTGGGCAATCCTTCAGGGAGCTTGAGTAATATATCAAGTCAATGTTTGAATAAACTGACAGCTCGGATGCCCAGATTATGCAGAGCTGTAAGAGCTGCTAATAGTGGATATTTTGATGAATCGAAAATTTAAGTTTTTTCTATGTATAAACTGTTTATGTAATAAAATATGTTTTCGTAGTTTGTGTTGTCCCTTATCAGTGCAAAATTATCACAAATTAAAAAGGATTCATTCCAATATTGTCCAAAACCCCACTTTCTAGGGCGTTTCCAAACTTTTGGAGGGAAGTGTATTTAACATGAAACCCCTGCGATCAGGACAGGTATTTGAAGTAAATGGCTTTTCCCAAACCGCGCATGATCAGTGACCGATGCAGATTCTCAAATAGGCCACACCTGCCTGATGACGCAGTTTCGATTACACTGTCCTGAAACCCCTGGAAAAAAGTGCATCTCGATTGATTTTTTTTTTCTTTTGGAAAGAGGACGTTTTCCCAATGCCTCCAGAAATGCCCATTTTAAGTCGTGTTAATGAAACACCTGGAATTGAGTGGACGCAGCTCTGAATGCATGTTTTCACTTGTAAATGATACGAGATGCTTTGAAAACGTTGCAGATATTTTGTTTTGAAATAGTAGTTCGGATTGGATCTCTTCTTTTTATTCTTGTGTTTTTGACAGTTTTGACAAAAAAACGTAAAGGCACATTTCTTTCTTCTGCTGAACACAAAGGATGATATTTTGAAGAACGTGGGAAACAGAACAGTTCTGAGGCACCATTACTTGTAGTTTTTTTAGCCTACTATGGAAGTCAATGGTGCCCTAAAACAGCCCGGTTACAATCTCTTCAATTTCTTCTAAATATCTGCCTTTGCTTATAGAAGTGATTCTTCTGAGGCAGTAAGTTGCACTAATAAATATATTAAGAATATTCTAACGGGTGATAAAGCTACCCATAAAAGCTTAATGTGGACCAATGTATTTAGAAATTTAATTTGTAATAAAGCTCTGTGTATTTGTCAGATATACTGTTTAAATATTAAAGTAAAAAGAGGTTACATTTAAAATGGTATATATCCAGCTAAAAGTGTCTTAGAGAAATTTAATTTTGATATTGATTATCCCTGTGATTTTTGTTCAATGGAAAAGGAGTCTATTGTCCTTCTGTTTTGTAAATGTGTACACAAGGATTTCTTTGATGGATATGGAAAATTTAATTAGAAGGAAATCAAATACTATATTCAAGATAAATAATTTTGATATGGATATATTATTACAATGAAGATAACTTCTTTTCTTGCACAGCTTTTTATTACTTTGGGAAAATTTCACATACATAAGAAATGGTCAGGATCCAAGCCAAATTTCATTCATTTTCTTCAGAAGGCTAAGGACTACTGCACCAATTTAGAGAACAAAGCAAAAAAGACTTATATTTAATATTAAGATTTAATATTTTTGACAAATATGCAGTAAAAGAAAAAAGGACACAGCCTTCTGTTTGACAAGCACCCATATGTCTCTCCTAAAGGTCCTGCTGTAGCACAAAGT
Source organism: Tor tambroides (assembly GCA_021397915.2). Classification (NCBI taxonomy): domain Eukaryota; kingdom Metazoa; phylum Chordata; class Actinopteri; order Cypriniformes; family Cyprinidae; genus Tor; species Tor tambroides. Next base: position 16,040 of record JAFVLL020040762.1, read on the forward strand.
GTAACAGAGCATGGTAAAACAAGGCCTGAACAATCAAAATGTGCAAATTTTGTGAATGTAAATTACAAATATTTCATTTGCTCTTCTGACTGCCATTATCAGTCTTTCTCAATTTTTTTCCTTTTATTGAAAGTCATGAAAACACTATCGTAGAGTTTTTATTTTGCTATTTGAGCAAATGGGAATGCAAAAATATATCTGTGGTACTCTCTCATTCACTGCTCTTCAAGTTAACCCAACTATGACGACTTCCGCTGCTGAGAAACCCAGAAATGTGAAAAAGGTCCATTAAGAATTAAAGTTTAATTCTCAGTGCCGGAGAATTAAAGTGAAAGTGATGAAAACGAGTAAGTAAATGAAGGCGGCACAAACAGAAGGCTGTTCTAATCTTACCGTATCTTACCCAAGCATTCCAATATGAGAATATTTTCATAATAACATGAGACTCTTAAAATAAAGTTATCAACAAAACTGACATTCAAAACAGTAAACAAGCGCTGCTTTGTTTATGTTTTGTATATCCCCTGCTAACGCACGACGTAACAGTTGCGTAAAATATTGGTACTTTTTGGTAATTTCGTGAGTTACCAATTGACAACGCAAGTACGACGTCGCATACCAAGGATGTTCCAGATACGTACATTATTCGTAATATATTGGTAATTTCATGACTTACTGGCAACATAACTGCAACGTCACATGCACTTAATTTCATTACCATAATGTACATGTTCTTTATGTGCTCTGATTACTAGAATTTGCTATTTAAAAAGTGTAATTAAATGTCAGACACAAGACTGAATGTTCCCTTGTGTCTGTTTCTTTTCACCAAGGCAGAATATGGACGATTGGTTTTAATCAAGGATTGAAATTAACTTTTTCACTCACCAGCCAATTTGGCTATTAAATTTTTAAGTTACCGGCCATTCATAACCTCTACTAGCTAAAAACAACAACAACAAAAAAAAAACAACAGAAATAAACCAACAGCTTGAGGCTGTCTACATTGGAAGTGACAAAGCGACCGTTGCAAATCATTTTGTGTCAGTACTAAGGGTGTGCAATATTGACAAAAAAAAATAATCTCAACATTTTCTGGGATTTTATCAGTAAAGATGATTGTACAATATTTAGCTGAGTGTGTTATTGTGCTGGTATCTTAAGGACTGCCATGGACAGCTGGCTCCTAAAGTTTTTAATATTCTTCATATTCTGTGTGGTCAGTTCACAGCAGTGATAGAAATTAATCTTTTCCAATAAGTTTAAAAAGATTTTTATCTTTTATGGACATTTTGACCTTTATAAAGACATTTTTTTGTGCATCATCTTTTGAGTCAAATTCTTAAATTTAATCAGTCAATTATCATAATATAACATTTAGGCTGTTACTAAACAAATGAAATCAGTATCAAGAAAATTAATCTTTGCAGAAGTTGTATCTGAAGCGGCATTTAAATGTATTTACACGTTAATGCAGCTTAGAGGGACATGGAATGCTTTAACTTGCAGTTAGAAATGCATAAATAATGTTTTGATATTTTAAACATGAAATGTTGAATACTGATATTTGAAATTATTTTAAAAATGTAAAGATACTGTAAATGTGAAATTAAAACCGCCAGCAGGTGGCAGCCAGTCACTGTTAATTCATTGCGTGAGTCATTGCGATTGAACCGAACCATTTAAACGGTTGATTCATTCAGGAACGAAACACCATCATGTTGCTCAGAGATGCAAAACAGTGCTGTGGCTGTGTTTGGAATATTTTTTGTTGTCGAAATAGCGCAAAAACAGGAAATATGGTGTCTAAAACGTAAGTCTCTTGATATTAACTTATTGTTTATTGAACTGTTGAATAAAATCAATATCACATTTGTAACCATGCTGTTTGTTTAAGAAAAAACGGCACTCTTCGTGTGATATTAACTACATGAATTGATATAATATATACATTTTCTGCCCCCCTATCTTGAATTGTGATCATTCTGAATGCATATTAATAGACTGAATCATGCAGTGAAAGAACGCACTCTAAATGCGCACGCGCACTAGTTAGTCTAACCAGACTTCATCACATAGTCGCGTAGCTATACATGCATTCTGTAGGTGTGCTTTGTTTGGTTTTTGCAATATACTCAATGTCATTATGTCTCAGGAGTTCAGTATTTGCACTAAACCGGCGCAGATTTGGCTTGCATGAACTTCCCCAAGAAATTAATGAGTGAACATAACTTATGAAAAGTAACCCGCCAAATTGGCTAGTGATTTGACAGCGTTACCCGCCACAGCTGATTTTTACCCGCATTTGGCGGGTTGGCGGGTGTTCATTTCAAACCCTGGTTTTAATATATAGTGGTATGACTTAGCGCACGCCTCCACAACTAACACACGTGACACATCACGCCCACAGTATGTTGACAAGAAAGGAAAATGAATTTTTCTGAGTTGTGAAACTTTTTATTTCGTAACGAGTTATGAAGATAAGGTTGAAATAAGGAGACAGACCAAGGCTACACCATTTCATTTGCCGCAGATACTGAATGAGGACAGCGCGTTTGTCTGAGGCACTTTTCTCTTCAATTGTGTCTGACAGAAGAATTCGTTTTTTTCTGAGGTAAGTCTTGCAATTTATAACAAAAAAAAAGGTTTATAAAATAAAGTTCTTGAAATCTGGAAAGATGCTAAAACCCTTTTATTATTATTGTTATGTACAGTACTGGTGGTGGTTACCATGGCAACCGGGAACACATTAGCTGCTGGAGATGATACGTCTGACATTTCTCTGCGTCAGATTGGTTAAGTAACATTACCCACAGTCTACATTATTTACTTTTGTTAAAATTTATACCTATTTATACCCAAAATGTTTTTTGGGTCGACAGTTTATAAAAATGTAATTCAGCTTTTTTAGCTTGTTTGTTGTACACCTTGTCACATAGCAGCTTTCAGGCATTGTTCTGTTTTTTTGTTATATCAGAAATGACAAGGAGGCAGCTTCCCGCAATACAAAGTCAATGGAGAGGGGTTGGTATGTCAACCCTTACAGCAGTGGTTCCCAACCACGTTCCTGTAGGCCCACCAACAATGCACATTTTGCATCTCTCCTTTGTCTGACACACCCAATTCAGGGCTGTATCCAAAATCGCCCCCTATACCCTCAAAGAGGGCGCTATTTGAGGGGACAGCCATTTTTAGTGGTGTCCAAAACCATAGTGGACATTCTCGAGTGCACTCATTCAATCCCACAATGCACCGCAAAAATGAGTGTACAACCGACGTACACTCAACGGCTAGAAATAACTCAATGCACTGTGAGAGTCGCGCGCTGAATGAAATATTTACGTCTGGCCAGAAGATGGCGTTCACAGCTGAATCATCCATTCATTTTGAAAGCACTCGTACACGGCGTAGTACAGCGAAATACAACACAGGTACAAATTCAAATACGAGTTCAAGATAAGTCCTTTGATCTTACTACTGGAGCTGCCCGTTTCAAATGATTATCAAACAGCAAGCAAACTGTGCAAAAGCGGCAGTCCTTCCGGTGCACTCAGTGTCCAAATTCACTCATTCGTTTTCATTCACTCTTTCAAGTTAACTATATGAGTGGAATAATGTAGGGAATAGTGAATGAGAGTATAGGGGCGATTTCGGATACAGCCCAGGTCTTGGAGTCTCTACTAATGAGCTGATGAATCAGGTGTGTTTGATTAAGGTGAAATGGAAAACACGCAGTGTTAGGGGGCCTCCAGGAATGTGGTTGGGAACCACTGCCTTACAGGGCTCCAGACTGCGACCAAATGCTCGCATTTTGTTACCATTTTTTCTGCCGGTGCGACTAAATTTTGTGAGTGGTCACACTGGCGCGACCACCATTCCCACTACTCACTTGAGCTGCTCAGCAAGCACCGTTCATCAGCTCGGACCGCAACGTAAACAAACTGGTCCGAGCTCAGAACAGCTTTACCTCGGAACCAAAGTTCCAAAAGTTCCAAAGTTTTTCGTAACACTGTTACAGCACAGCGCTGCGAGATCCAGAGAGAAGTGTTTGAATTTGCCGCAGAATGAATAAAGATTGCCGTGAGATCCATTCAAATTCTGCCCTGAATTCTCTATTATAAACAGATCAGACGATGCTGACGTAGAAAACCAGAAGCAGTAACGCTAACTATGGCATTGTGACAAAAATAGTCTAATGTTATTACATTATTCATTTCAGGGTTTGTACAGCCTTTTGAGAGAGAAATTCAAGCAATTTTCAATGACTTTCAAGCATCTCATACAACTGTTTCCAACACTTTAAAGCTCCAAAATGATCCGATTTGAATGTTATTTTTAATGGGATGACCAAAATATACTGTGGTTAACAAACTTATGTAAAATTAAAAATAATACATCACATCACCATTATAACCTGTAGATGGCAGCAGATGAGCACTTATTGGCTTATAAGTCATTAATTTCTACTTTTTCCTTTATATTCTGAAATTATAAAATCACAATTATAAACTATCATAGAGTGTCAAGAAATCAGATTTTGTCAGAATTTTGCACTGTGTATGAAGAAAGAAAAGTCACAAAGTGCCTTGAAAAACAAACTTTTCTTAAATTTGTGACTAAATCACAATCACTGAAGTTGTTGGTCAGTTCCACATAAAACTATAGAAGAATGGAACATTTAATAAGAGTACAATGTATACCTTTTCTAGATTAAAAAAAAAATTGATTATTTTCATGTTACTGTTCATGTTACTGTTTTTATGAAAATAAATTTTGTAAGCTTCCCAACTCTTAGCTTAGTGCTTCACTATCAAATGTGTATAAACATGAAATAAGAAATGAACCTGTAATATTATTAATAACTGCACTTATTAATGCAAAACAATAGTAATTTTATCAAATCATGTATATATTTGTCATATCCCTCTGAAATTAAAAGAATACTGCACATTGTAATTTATATGAGTTAAGTTAATTTTTTTTTGCTTGTGCTCCTAAAAATTTTCAGTCAGTGGCTACATTGCTCCTAGTAAAAACAGTTAGTCTGGAGCCCTGCCTTAGAAATCTCCTTCCACAAACAGGACAGACGCAAGGCTTTTAATTTGTACGAGTTGTCTGGTAAGGCATCACCTTAGTGTGAATTCTCATGATTAAATCCTTTGTTTACAAGTGAAACTCATTCTATATTGAGAGCAGCTGAAACGCTTTTACCCAGCATGACTTAACATGTGAGTCTCAAGGTATCCTTTACGTGTGAAAGATCTTCCACACTGAGAGCAGCCGAAAGGCTTTTCTGAAGAGTGAGTTAGCAAATGAACCGTAAGGTGTACTTTCTGTGTAAAACTCTTTCCGCACTCAGAGCAGCTGAAAGACTTTATCCCAGTATGAATTAACATGTGATTCCTCAGGATTCCTTTACATATGAAACTCTTTCCACACTGAGAGCAGGTAAAAGGCTTTGTTCCAGTGTGAATTAACATGTGAGTCTTGAGGTATCCTTTACGTGTGAAACATTTTCCACAATCAGAGCAGGTGAAAGGTTTTTCTGAAATGTGAGTTACCAAATGATCCTTCAGGTGTCCATGCTGTGTGAAACTCTTTCCACACTGAGAGCAGCTGAAAGGCTTTATCCCAGCATGAATTAACATGTGCTTCTTAAGGCTTGCTTTACGTGTGAACAACTTCCCACACTGAGAGCAGCTGAAACGCCTTTTGACTTTTTTTTTAATGCTGCAACTCACTGATTTTTCTCCAGTCACATCATGATCTTTCTGACACTGATGTTTCTCATCCACCTCATTGAGATCTTGTCTTTCTTCTTTCATTTTCATCAGGCCTAAAATGAAATCATTAAAAAGATGTAATTCAATTGGAACATTTGGAAAATAAAATGAAAACATATGTGTACAGACATAAACACTGACAAAACTGTCCTTGTTCACACAGATCCATGAAAACAAATAAAACACTGTATTATGCTGCCAGGCCTGAAGTTGGCAATGCCACTTTGTAAAGAATCACTACGCATCTGTAGGCTGAACATGTGATACACATGCACATGATGTTACTGTGTTCACAAATGGTGATCATTTTCACAGTGCTGTTGTCTGTATGTGTATAGGATTATATTTAGATCTACTCCCATCACATGAAAGGGTGCAGTGATGAGCACTAATCAGATGACAGTCTGCTTGATCTCATCATTATATCTCGTTTTCTGCACTCTCACAAAATGCTTTCATCATAACCTACAGCAAGCATGATGTAAATACTGTAAAAGGTTCATTGTGTAGGAGAACCATTGATTATAACAAGAATTTTGGCAAGTGTCCAGATAAACTGGTGCTCTGTGATTTTACAGCACCAGGAAAAAGGTAGCATTCTTTGATAGATTTCTGTATTTAATTTAATCACAAGTTAAAGGGGTGGTTGACTGCTTTTTTTTCTAGGCCTGATTGTGTTTATAAGGTGCAGTCTAACATGTGTTAATGCTTCATTTAAAAAAAAAAAATACAACAAAAAAAAAACATTATTTTTTGCATAATTTACCTACTCTGCTCTGTCCCTTCTCCTATGAACGCTCTGATGATTTCCTGGTTTTATGAAGCCCCTCCCTCAGAAAAATGCAATGGGCTCAGATTGGTTAGCTGGTCCAGCGTGTTGCGTTTCGCTAAACCGCCTAGTGCTCGTCTAAACGTCACGCCCCTCAGCTCAGTGCAAGTGCTCCAGTGTTGTATTGTAAACAATGGCGTCATCAATATTGCTTAACAATTTGAGCCCGATTGAGACCCAGAGAATATTAATGAAGAGGATTGTGCAGAACCTGTGCAAGCACGGCGCTTACGGGACATTTCAGAATGGTATGTTTTTTTTGTTGTTGTCTCATACTTTTAGATACGCTGTTATTTGTAAATGCTACCGCTTATGTTAGCATTTAATATACATTATTTTTTACCTGATTAAAGCTTTAATACAGCAGTACACATGACTGCATTGTTGCATTTTTATAAAGTAATCGTTTAATTTGTAACAGTAAGAAGTGTTTGCCAGCAAGTATTGCTCGCTACCATGGCAACCGCGTGTGCGTCCATGTTTAATGCTTCTCATAGCTATGTGAAAAATATCTGTCTGTCTATACACATAAAGTGTATAATTGGAACACAGTTCATTGATGGAGCTAACGAGCTGATGATCTGAATCACGTGAGAGAAAGAGAGAGATGGAGAGAAGGGGGACCCGAGGAACAGGATTAAGAACCGCTGCTTTAGAACACTGATTTTGAAACTTGTGAATCCATTAGAATCGTTAGAAGACAGAATTGCGATTCTGATAAATGAATAGATTTTTTTCATGCACCCCTAGATTTGACAGCATGGCAACAACTCTTCCTCTTCTCTAAAGCAGCGCAACATGGCCTCGCCCCTTTTGTTGCATGTTCGCGGGGGCGGGGTTTTTCAGGGTTTGTGATGTCACAAACCCGGGAAGTAGCTCACTGTAGTCCCTACCAGCCGAAATTGTAGGCATTAAACAGATTTTTCGCTACATTTACATTTAGTTATTTAGCAGACACTTTTATCCAAAGTGACTTACAAATGAGGACAACGGAAGCAATCAAAATCAACGAAAGAGCAATAATATGTAAGTGCTATGACAAGTCTCGGTTAGCCTAACGCAGTACATGTAGCAAAGTTTTTTTTGTTTGTTTTTTTTAAATTATATAATAAGTAAAAATAAAACAAATAGAATAGAAAAATAATAGATAAATCTAGTGTTAGAGGCATTTTTTGAAGAGAAAATCAAAAAGTGCAAATCTTAAATGGTCGGTTTTTTTTTTAATAAAAAGAAAACAAATAGACCAAATAGAATTAGAATAGAGAGTGCTAGAGTTAGAAGGTCAAATAAAGATGGAACAGATGTGTTTTTAGCCGATTCTTGAAGATGGCTAAGGACTGAGTTGGGCAGGTCATTCCACCAGGAGAAAACATTTAATTTAAAAGTCAGTGAAAGTGATTTTGTGCCTCTTTGGGATGGCACAATAAAGCGATGTTCACTTGAGGAATGCAAGCTTCTTGAGGGCACATAGGTCTGAAGTAATGAATTTAGGTAAAGGGGTGCAAGCGCAAGTGGTGGTTTTATAGGCAAACATTAATGCCTTGGATTTTATGCGAGCAGCGCCAGTGCAAGTTGATACTGCTGATTGATATACACTATATTGCCAAAAGTATTGGGTCGCCCCTTCTAATGAACAGGTTTGACTACTTTAGCAATTTCTATGAGTACAAATCTTAATGTTTAAGCATATAATCATATTCTAGGAAATTGTGTGCTTATAATTTTATAGCAACAGTTTGGACAGGACCCTTTTCTATTCTAACATGACAACGCCTCTGTGTATAAGGCAAGGTTCAAAAAGAAAATGATTGA